>VIAB01022538.1:4076-22564 GCA_009801035.1 Oophaga pumilio
TCCACGAATTAAATATGTTTATTAAATGGGCAAAAGTATTGGGTCCATCACACATTAAACATAAAGATACTTTTCTGACCTTGCAATCTACATCCATAGACTTTAACACCTATAATAACGTCCAATCTCCTGGGAAGGATTTCTACAAGGTTTTGGAGGTGGGAATTTTTGTTCCTTCATCCAGAAAAGCATTTGTGAGGTCAGACCATGATGTTGGGAAGAGGCCAGGCTCACGATCTCCTTCATAGTCGATCCCAAAAGTGTTGAATGGGGTTCAGGTCCAGGCTCTTTGTGGCAGGTCATGTTCTTCCTCTCTCCTCCTACTTTCTCCTCCCACCATTCATCTTTATGGGCACCAACAGTCATCTCATATCTCAGTAATGGGAAAGTCTTTATTCAATAAAGAGAGATCTAGTGTGGCAATACTTTATTGAACCACAAAACAGGCAAATAACACATAGAACAGTCCCAGCAAAATACCCAATATGGTGAAAATTGCAGTCTCATCCTTCCGCTGACTTGCCAGGAAAAGAGCAGATGTTACTTCAGAACTAAAAGGGCCGAATACCCAACCTGTGGTATGCACACAGAGAGGAGGTAATGACAAGCTTAGGAAGATGACAGTCCATTGAGGTACAAGGCCAGTAGACCAGAGGGTCACAACCTAGCTTCTACAAACATCTCAATGGAGCCAGATGACTGGTGGGTCCCATTCCTGGTTTTCACAAACGTATCCATGGAGCTAGGGTGACTGGTAGGTCCAAATCCTGACTACCCCAAATGCATCCATAGTTCAGTGATAGTCAATGGAGCAGATCTGTATTCTTTTAAGCCTGGTCATCTAGGCTGACATCCAGTAGAATGACAAATCTGTGTCACTCGTGATGTAGTCATGATGTCTTGGCTGCCATCTTGTAAAGAGTCTCTGTTTGTTTGGATGTTTGTATGTCTAGATGTCTCAATGTATATCCGTCTCATGCTACAGAGGCATATATGCACTTTTTATAGTTCACAACTGTTCTTGAAGCATCATTCACAGGTAAAGATTATTGATGAGATCAACTCGCATTGTTTGATTATGTAATCTATTTGCATAGCTTTTACTCCTTTGTTTTGTAAGTAAACAAACTAGCTGGCCTGGACAATGTGTAATCAACATATCACCAAACATCATTGTTCAATTATCCTGCATCTTTAGTCATCCAGGATAACAGCACAATATGTTACAACAAACGTAAACTTAAAAGTCAATATTACAGGCTTACACGAACAAAAGTCTGTGTTTTCTTGATCAACTACAAAGAAACAAATAAATTCAAAGTCAACATATAGATGACAGTCAATTCCTCTTGTCTTGCTTGAAATAGTCTAAAATAGACGTCTGGTTAATTAAGATAAAATGTTGTGTTGTCAAACTATTGATTTCTGAAATAAAAAGTAAAACGATGGCTACTCTTTACAGTGGTTTAAATACTAAAAAATAGTTAGAGTCTGACTTCTGGGACCCAACTAGTTACCAGAACAGGAGTCCCGTGTCCGCACCTCCTCTGTGGGTCAGTTCTATGTATGGGTGCTCAAGGTCACAATGCATGTCATGGTATCATGACATTTTCGATGGTTGCGCCAAACCCTCTTTGGCCTCATCAGTACTGGAAGTCCAGGCTCAGTATGAAATGCCTGGAGATTTCAATGTGAGCTGCAGGGGATGCTATCAAACAAGTAATATGCTATTGAACGCAAGTAGATGCTATTGATCAAATGGATGATGGTGAATGGAGGGGCTGGAGAGGTAAGTGGTGAGGTGAGTATGAGGATTTCTTTTTGTATTTAAGTTTTTATTTACATATTACATTTCTTTTGTTCTGGGAGACCCCAGAGCATAATAAGGTACATAAAATTCTTGAATTCCCCAGCAAAAACCTTATCAACTAGGGAATTCGAATTTTGCCTGATCTGCTCATCTCTACTGCCTGTAGACGTCATAATCTAATTAGGCCTATAAAGTGGAGATGGAAATACTGTAGAATAATGTCAAGCTGATTATGCATTTTTTATGTCCTGTATATGGACTAATTGAAACTGAAAACATGTAATTAACCGCTTAATGACTGCCAACGGTAGATGAACGTCGGCGCTAGCTGGGCTTTGTGCAGCTCCGATGTTTGTCTATGGGCGGCGGTTTTGTGTTGATCGGGACCCCCACGTACCTTATAACGAGAAGATTCCGGCACACAATGCTTCCTGTGACCCCCGATCTCATCGAGACCTGATTGGTTCAGGTCCTGATGATGTCAGCATCACACCAGCCACAAACTTTCCCTGGCGATCTGCCTCATAATAACGCTGTTTCTCTTCTGATCTCCTGTTAGTGAGAGATTAGAGGAGAAACAGCTGTTGCAAGTGCTGCTTGCAACAGCTGTGCCAGTCAGAGATCTTGTTATAAATTAAAAAAAAAAACAGATAAAGCAGGTTAGGGTTAGTGCTAAAGTTAGGGTTAGTGTTAGGCTAAAGTTTGGGTTAGGGTTGGTTGAGGCTAAAGTTAGTGTTAGTGTTAGGCTAAAGTTAGGGTTAGGGTTGGGGCTAAATTTAGGGTTAGGGTTGGGGCTAAAGTTAGGGTTAGTGTTAGGCTAAAGCTAGGGTTAGAGTTGGTGCTAAAGTTAGTGTTAGGCTAAAGTTAGGGTTAGGGTTGAGACTAACATTAGGTTTAGTGTTAGGCTAAAGTTAGAGTTAGGGTTGGGGCTAAAGTTAGGGTTAGTGTTGGGGCTAAACTTAGGGTTAGGGTTGGGGCTAAAGTTAGGGTTAGGGTTGGGGCTAGGGTTAGAGTTTGGATTAGGGGTGTGTTAGGGTTAGAGTAGTGGTTACGGTTATGGTTGGGATTAGGGTTAGGGGTATGTGGATGTTAGGGTTGTGGTTAGGGTTATGGTTAGAGTTGGGATTAAGGATAGGGGTGTGTTGGGGTTAGGGTTGGAATTAGAATTGGGGGGTTTCCACTGTTTAGGATCTCCAAACTCCACATGGAGTCCGATCTCAATTCCAGCCAATTCTGCGTTGAAAAAGTCAAACGGTCGGTGCTCCTTTCGAGCTCTGCTATACGCCCAAACAGTGGTTTGCCCCCACATATGGGGTATCGGCGCACTCAGGACAAATTGGACAACAACTTTTGGGGTCAATTTCTCCTGTTACCCTTGTGAAAATAAAAAATTGGGGGCTAAAAGATCCTTTTTGTGGAAAAAATCTCAATTTCAGCCAATTTTGCATTGAAAAAGTCAAACGGCGCTACTTCCCTTCCGAGCTTTGCCGTGAGCCCAAACAGTGGTTCCCCCCACATATGAGGTATCAGCATATTCAAGAGAAATTGCACAACAAATTTTATGGTTCATTTTCTCTTTTTACACTTGTGAAAATAAAAACAATTGGGTCTGAACTTAGTAAAATGTTTGTGAAAAACAGTTAAATGTTCATTTTTTCCTTCCACATTTCTTCAGTGTGTGAAGCACATAAAGGGTTAATTAACTTCTTGAATGTTGTTTTGAGCACATTGAGGGGTGCAGTCACTTTGGGGTATTTTCTGTCATATTGACCCCCCAAACTCACTTCAAATGTGAGGTGGTCCCTAAAAAAATGGTTTTGTAAATTTTGTTGGAAAAATAAGAAATTGCAGGTCAATTTTTAACCCTTATAACTTCCTAACAAAAAAATTATGTCTCAAAAATTGTGCTGATGTAATGTAGACATATGTGAAATGTTATTTATTAACTTTTATGCGATATGACTCTGATTTAAGGGCATAAAAATTAAAAGTTTGAAAATTGCAACATTTTTCAAAATTTTCACCAAATTTACATTTTTTTAACAAATAAACACAAGTCATATCAAAGAAATTTTAACACTATCATAAAGTACAATATGTCACAAGAAAATATTCTCTGATTCACCGGGATCCGTTGAAATGTTCTAGAGTTATGACCTCATAAAGTGACACTGGTCCGAAATGAAAAAATTGGCCCGGTCACGAAGGCAAAAACAGACTCTGGCGCGAAAAGGTTAAGGGAGAACATAGTCTGATTGCTGAATAATTTTTTGATTATCATTGTCATTTTGACTCGGATATGCTTTTCTATAATATTGCAGACTTGATTCTGCCTCTACGATCATGGTTTCTTACTGTGGGAGGAGTTGGATTAGTCAAATACATGGTACTTCAACTTATCCCTCCTCATGTTTAATTAGGCAACAAAATTCTTTTGAATGACTGGGGTCCAGGTCTTTTACATATACTCTGCTACAGGTGGAGCTCTCTCTGCTGATGAGGATCTAGCCTGCAGGGTGCGGGCATGCGCTGCAACAGCAGGTTTAATTTGTCAAAATTACTTTATACTATTTAAAGAGCCCAGTATTTTACTAGCCACTCCTCCCAATGAAACCCAAAGGGTGAAACGCGCGTCGAGGTGATGGGGATCCCCTGCTGTCTTAATCCCTGATACTGACCTTATTCACACTATGGCATAAGGTATTGACCATTATTACTAATCATTTACAGTTGATACTATTTGCACTCTACATCTATGCCTATGGCATAGGGCATGTGAATATATTTAGTATTATCAGTTATATTTGTACTTCTCAGCACAGTGCTTTATGTTATCTATGACTTGATCTTTTTGAATGCAGATATTGTAAATATTGATTTATATATATTCTGCTAATTATAAAGGATACATCTGCATTTCTAAGATTGATTTTCCAACTGCCATAGGTTACACCTGCGACATTGTAAGGGACGTTGTAGGTCTCAGCACAGCACAGTGTCCTGTATTCTCATTGTCTTTTAGCTGATCATCATGCACTTAATACTGTATGTACATTTAATGTTTAATAAGGTTACCATTTTTATACCACAAATATATCTCCCTTTTTCGGTTCTTCTTATCCATCTCAGGGGTTTGATGTTCTGCGGATAATTCTACACGTGATACTGTTATTACGAGATTGATCGTTGAGTTTTTGGTCTATAATATTAGGATTTTCATTTGCAGTGCCATGTCTGGCCACAGGGAGCGCTATTAAAGGACATTCATAAAAGAGACAAAGTACAATGCCCTTTTTGTTCATTTGTTCAGATGAGTAATTTGGGGCTGTCCAGGAAAAATGTAAGTTTTAGTATATCTCAGTTATATACTCTACCTTTACAATGTATACTCATCTCTGACAGCATTTACCGAGCAGGTGTCTGCCACCATTAATCTCCAAGAAAACAGTGATAGCTTATGAAGTACAAAGACATCACATGAAATCGAGACTGAATGTACAGTAATTGAAGCTTAAGAAGACTTGTCACTTGGGATGTTCATCAGACAATTTATCAGCTGTGGCAGAAACGTTCTGCTCTCTCCAAGGAGCTCGGACTTCCCATTGTAGGGAGGGGATGGGCTGCCGCTTGCGTGATGGATTTGACTTCATTTTTGCTTTTTTAATGTAGTATAGTGTAAGAAACTATTAAATATAAAAAAGTAATTGAAATAAATGTATCCTAGAAGAGAAAACACTGAGAACAGCTTGTAAGTGACTCAAAATAACTCAGTTAACCGTAAGTGTAACTGTTAATGCCAGATCCCATAGAAAAAAACGGGTATAGGGACTCCATGCATTCACTCAGCTCTGCAAATTGAGGTAGACTCCCCAGTTTATGGGGCAAATGTTCTCTAACTCTTCCAGTGCCGGTGTCAGCACCCAGCACACTCGGGCAAGTGCTGGGGCCCTGAGTAGGTGGGGGGGCCCACGTGCCATTGGGGACACCGGCGTGCTATGGGGGTTTGGTGTCAGTGCCCACAAGTGGGCCATTCCCCGCTTGCTCAGGGCCTTGGAACTTGCAATACTTACCTCTCCTAGTGCTGTGGTGTCTTCGGCGTCTTCTGACTGTGATGTTTCAGGTCAGAGGACGTGATGACGTCACTACTGCATGCTCTGCAGTAGTGACGTCCTCTCCCCTCTGTACCAGTCTGTCATTGTCAATTTCTTTACTGTAAACGATATCTATAACTTTGTATGAAACCCCTTCTCATGTACAGCACCATGGAATTAATGGCGCTATATAAATAAATAATAAAAATAATAATAATTATACAGTTTAGAGCATTATATAGGACTCATACTGATGGAGCAATATATTGGGCTCATTATTCTTAATGGAGCATTATGTGGGGCTCATTATACTGTGTGAAGAGCATTATATTGGGCCCATTATACTGTATGCAGCATTTTATGGGGCTCAGTATACTGTATGTAGTAATATATGGGGCTCATAATACTGCATGAAACAATATATGGTGCTCATTATTCTGTATGGAGCACAGAACAAAAGACATTCTGTTGAGTCAAGCGTATTTTCATTCTTCTATAGAAAAAGGATAAATGAGTATACGCTATACATTAGTGCTCAGGTGGGGGCTCCGTCGTATCTTGTGAAGGCCGACAGCTAGTTTTAGGGGGTCTTACATGCCTAGCAATGCTCTCTGGGAAAAGGTATGGAAATTAAAGTCCTCCAAATAGAAAAAAGTAATCTATGTAGTGTCACCTATTGGGACTGGTTACCTTATAAGTCAGTATGTGACTCCATAATGAGCCTTGCTGCATGATTACAAGTCAAAAGAAACAAAGATCCCTCTGTAGACAGCTGTTTCAGAGCTTCTTTCTCCTTGTCACAACAGATTAGGGGCTCTCCCAGCCAACCATTGCCCTTCTCTGCACTGACTGAAACAGTTCTCTACAGATGGGAGTTTTATACCTTTGAAGAAGACTCTGGTTTGGGGGAAATTTCTTAGCAATATTGGAAAGCTTATTAAAGGGTCAACCTTTGGCTCACAGGCTAGCTACTTTCAATAGGGGGCAGCTGTCACGCTGTATAGCAGATATATATATGTGATGTCAGTAATCTATATCAAAAGGGACAACATACTATATAACATATGCATAGATATATGATAACATAGAATTACCTGACAGAATATCCAGTGGGTCAATCCGGAATCCGTTTTACGCTGTCTCCGGCTAGAGGTGGACCGGGGTCTATGCTGACCCTAAACTGGGGTCCTGACTAGTCCCTCAACCTGGAGGTACTGTTAAAGGTACAGAGGTCCAGGCCGCCAGCGTAAACCCTGTCTCCTATCAATCCCTGACAACTGTAATCTAGTCCTTAGAAGGACCCTGATTACCACCAAAGGGAATGAACAGGTAACAGTTAATGAACAGAAAAGACACACAAGAAAGACAAGTAAATACAGTCTTACATACAACACTTACACACAGAAGGAACAACTAAGGTCTCAGAAATAAACTATAAGCAGTAAGAGGAAAAACAACTTAGGAGCTCTTAGCTTAAGTATTCTCAGAACCTATCCAGTCTGCTAGACTACATGAATGCTTTCACCGGCATCTAACAAGCAGACTGGCAGGTATATAAAGGAAACTAATTAGTTCCAAATCAAAAGCAGCCGGGCGAGGCTGAACCTAGTCTTAGCAAAGAGCTAGGTAAAATTAACCCCCTCACCACCAAACACAAAGAAACAGCAATTCAGCTGTGAGAAGTCAGAGTGTGTAATCGCGACGATCTTCGTGGCGATACACCCATGACAGCAGCAGAGACACCTTCCTTCCTTCCAGAGGAGAACATTAGTGGGAAATTTGAACGTTGTCTCCCGCAATGATCACAAATGTGAGTGCTGCATCCTCTGTATTGTTCAATAAGTGTGGCGCCATAATCCTAGTGGTGGCTGTATCTGGTATTGCATCCCAGTCCCATACACTTTAAAGGGAATCTGTCAGCAGGTTTTGCTATTTAGTCTGAGAGCATCATAATGTAGAGGCAGAGGGCCTGATTCCAGTGATATGTCACTTGCTGTAGGTTCAGTACAAGCAGTATTATATCAGCAGATTATCACTGCCGGACTAACTGTTGAGTACAAGAGAGTCAGGCTAATCTCTGTAACCCCGCCCCCACCACTGATTGGTTGCTTTCTGACAATGTACACAGTAGGCTTCCAATCAGTAGTGTGGGCGGGGTTATACAGGGCTCAGCATTCCAAGCTCTGCTAGATCTGCAGCAAAGAAAACAGGGATTTTATAAAAACTGCACCAAGCAGCCCATTAAGTGATATATCGCTGGAAACAGCTTCTCAGCCCCTACATCATGCTGCTCTCGGATGACATAGCAAAAACCGGTTGACAGATTCCCTTTAACAGGACAAATCTTTGGTAACTTTTGTATGCTTTCATCTAAACTACTAAACGTTACAAATTGGAACCTGACAGCTCACTTTGCCCATATTGGTTCTCTGTAATGGACTGCGGTAATCTCTGGTCCGCGTACTTATATAACACACCCAGAGAAATAAACACATCCCAAGTTTATGTATCACCGAGACTTAATAGACGAAACGGCTAAATCATGAATAGGACATATGGTAAACATTAGGAGGCTGCAAACAATTCTGTTAATGGCGTGGAGCGTGATTGTTAATCATACTAATATATGAGGACTACTGTTTATTACATTTACTATCCTAGAAAGGCTTCTAAAAATAAAGGGTTATTATTTTCTAATCAAGACCCTTTACAAACACAATTAATTCACTTCTCGATTATGGAAATGTGTCAGTAAATAAATACTCAAGCCTGCGGTCACACCGAGGAATAATGCGACAGTCCCCAGCCACATAACTACTGTAGCTCATGAACTTTTGGCTTCTATACAGGAAGCAGAGAGGCGCTCTTTTTATTTTGTTAAGTAACGACTCTAAAAATTATTATAACTATAATTGCTAATGGGGATTTATTTCATTTGCACTTTGCCCTGGAGGGGATTTCTATAATGTGAACTTCTTTATTTCATGGATATGTCCTAACTTGACAGCAAAACTTTATAGATGACATGGACCTGTCACTGAGGCAAAAGTAATCATTTTTTTTGCCATTGTTTTAGTCGCGCCTTTTCTCTGAGTATAATGTTTTTTGATTTATTCAAATCCGCCATACGGCTTCAGGGACATAGGCCTTTTTATTCAGTGATTTTTATGGTCTTTAACCCGTTCACGACATATGGTGGATTTGACATTGTCGTGTCCCTCTCTTTGATGGGCTCTGGCGCTGAGCCCACATCTTTCCCGATACATGTCAGCTGTTTTGAACAGCTGACATGTGCCCCTAACAGCCGCGGGTGGAATCGCGATCCACCCACGGCTGTTAACCCGTTAAATGCTACTGTAAATCTCTGACAGATGCATTTAATGTGATTTCGCCGGAAATGCGTCACTTATCCCACCCAATGGCACCTGTGTCAGATGATCGTGGGTCGCCGATGGGTTGTCATGACAACCCAGGGCCTGCAGGAGACCCCTATGGTTGTCATTGCCGGATTGCTGTGAATGCTGCCCAGCGGTCAGAGTTCAAATTAAGGGCTCATACTCACTTGTGCCGAATTCGGATGAAGATCGGATGGAAAAAAATCGGAAACAAAACTGACCAATGTTAGTCTATGGGTCAGTTTTCATTTGCGATTTTTTTCTCATCCGATTTTGTTATGAAAAAAAAATCGCAGCATGCTGCGATTTGATGCGATTTTGTCATGAAAATCGCTAATGCAATAGATGGAGATAGGAAAAATAGGAAAAAAATCGGATGCAAATCGCATGCAAATCGCATGTCAATTGCACCTAATCGGACCATCCTGAAAACTGACCGACAAGTGAGTATGAGCCCTAAGTGAGTATTTCTGCTACACACAGGCGATCTGATCTTCGCCTGTGTGTAGCAGAGGCGATCAGTCAACTGCAGCCTCTAGTCTCCCATGTAGAATATTGAAGCTTGCAAAAAGTAAAAAAAAATGTTTTTTCAAAAATATAAAAGTTTAAATCACCCCCCTTTTGCCCCATTCAAAATAAAACAATTAAAAAAAAATAAAACATACAAATGTTTGGTATTGCCGCGTTGAGAATTGCCCGATTTATCAAGCTATAAAAATAATTAATCCGACCAGTAAACAGTGTAGCAAAAAAAAACATCAGAATGCCAGAATTACTGTTTTTTTTTTTGGCAGCCACAACATTGCATTAAAATGCGATAATGGGCGATCAAAAGATCGTATGTGCATCAACATGGTATCATTAAAAATGTTAGCATGGCACGCAATAAATAAGCCCTTACCCAGCCCCAGATTACGAAAAATGGAGACACTACAGGTCTCGGAAAATGACACAATTTCTTTTTTTTAAACAAAATTTGGATTTTTTCTTCACCATTTAAATCGAAAACAACCTATACATGTTTGGTATCAATAAACTCATAATGACCTGGAGAATCATAGCGGCAGGTCAGTTTTAGCATTTGGTGAACATGGTAAAAAAAAATCCAAAAAATAGTTGTGGAGTTGAACTTTTTTTGTAATTAGACTGCACTTGGAAATTTTTACCTGTTTTCAAGTACACGATATGGTAAAACTAATGGTGTCGTTTAAACGTACAACTCGTCCTGCAAAAAACAAGCCCTCATATGGCCATATTGACAGAAAAATAAAAAAGTTATGGCTTTGGGAAGAAGAGGAGAGAAAAACAAAAATGCAAAAACGAAAAAGGGCTGTGGCATGAAGGGGTTAAAAAGTGGGCGGTGCTCACAGGGTAATAATGCTGAGCAGCCTAAAGACACTCCCCAGAGGATCCTGTGAGTGCAAAAATAAAATCAACAATATTCCTCACCTTTCCACAGAGATGCTGCTAATCCATTTGTCCCACGACAGGTCTAGCTCTGCTACATCTAGATGGCAGGCTGCATGTTTGCATGATGCGATCATACAGCCTGTCATCCAGCAAAGACGCTGAGCAGCGTGTGCTTAGTGTCTTCCTGTTAACTGCTATTCCCTGTCTGAGGACACCTCAAGCGTGAGAAAGTTTTCCTGCTCGCAGTGCCATCAGAAATTTCCCACAGCGCTCGCATTGACATCAGAAAGGTGAAGTTAGTTCATTGGCTGTGAACTCGCAGGACCTGTTTGATGGCATTGCGAGCAGGAGAACTTTCTCGCGGTGCCCTCTGACAGGGAATAGGAGTTCACAGGGACATACTGAGCACTCGCTGCACAGTGTCTCTGCTGGATGACAGGCTGTATGGTCACATTATGCAACCATGCAGCCTGCCATCTAGATGTAGCAGAGCTAGACCCATCATGGGACAAATGGATTAGCAGCATCTCTTTGGAAAGTTGAGAAATATTGTTGTTTTTTATTTTTAACTCTTTTGCAGATGACAAGGTCATTGGTGGAATGAGCAAAGTCGTAAGTATGGTTTAATTAAGGTTTATTTAAGGAGTCTGTGTCATTCTTTTAATTAAAGGACTTTTTTATTTTTGTCTGTGTTTTCATACTATGTGACTAGGGGGTTAGTAATGGGGGCGTCTTATTGACGCATCCCCCATTACTAACCTTGGGTTTTTATGTCACCTGTCAATACAAAGTGACATCAAGCCCCTCAACTATCACCCCACTTGCCACCGCTACAAAGCAAGTGGGGAGAGCGAGGCTAAGTGCCAGAATTGGCATATCTTAGAGATGCACCTTTTCTGGGGTGGCTGAGAGCTAATGTTGTTTTTAGCGTGGGGGGAGGCAGTGTCCATGGCCCCTTCCTAGGCTATTAATATCAGCTCACAGCTGTCTGAATATCCTTTGCTGGTTATTAATTATAGGGGGACTCCTCGTCATTGCTTTTAGGGTCCCCCATTTTAATAGCCAGTAAAGGTTAAGTGTGCAGTTGTGAGCTGATATTAATAGCCTGGGAAGCATTATAGGTATTACCCCTTTCCAAGGCTATAAACATTGGCCCCCAGCTGTCGGCTTTCCCACTGCTGGTTACGATAATTACATGGGAGCCCATGTCATTTTTTTCAGAAAACTGATCTTTTATTAAATACATGTACAGTAAGCTGCACACACAATGTACTAATTGTATTTGTCACATACATCTGTATATCTACCTATTATATGTGTACTTACTGTATGTAATCCATCTATCCTATGCTGTTGACTCCTGCTTTGATTTTACACTAAGAATATAGAATATACCGCACAACACTAGCAAGGAATTCTATGCAAAATCGTGTGTTTTATTTGACAGAACCAAATAAGGGAGCAATTATATACAGAGTGATTAGCAAAACAATGAATTTGACGTTTCGACTCTCCCGAGTCTTAATCATAACATTGCTAAAAAGAGAGATAAAACAATTGTTAAGGTCATTATATCAATTGTAAAATCAAACAGACATCAGAAACAATCAGAAAACATTTTATAACAACCAAAAATAAACAATGTCAAAAAAGACCATCGAACACCACAAGCACCAATTGTATATCCAAGATGGTGAAAAATGAAAAAGGAGCAGAATAAGTGGTTCAGCAAAGATCCCAATGTAGGTAGCTAGTAGAAAAAGGGTAATAATCACATAAGTCAATCAGATTTACCTTAATACATAAATAAATTTCTGTACTTTCTTAAAGAGAATGAAAAAAATGAAAAAAGGGGGGAAGAATGCTGGTAGGAAGAAAAAGATAATGTTAGAAAGGGTCCCCATGTAGCAAATCACATATATTATAGTAGAATAGGGGTACTTGCAATACCTTCTTATGGCTAGAACATGATCAGAGAATCTCATATGTGGGTGAAGATTAATACAACTCCATGAAGATATGCTTCCTGGAAATCATAAAGGAGAAAACCAAAGATTTTAAGCGTAACAAGCCCTGGAGTAAAATTGGTGGCAGTGGGGCATATGCAGAGTATACCTGTTGCTCTGTGTGACTCAACCTGTGAGTAAGGGTTAATGTCCGTCCATGGAGAAATACTGTCTGGGAGACATGAAAGAGAGCAATAAAATAGAAGGTTTTGAGTGTAACAAGCCCTGGAGTTACATTGATGGCAGCGGGATGGGGGCATGTGTATACTATACCTGCTGCTCTGTGCTTCTCAGCGAGACGCTCCCGCCCCTTGCTGGGCTCAGTGAGGCGTGCAGCCAGCTGGCAGGTAGGGAGATTGATTTTACACTATGCGGCTGCTGTCAGCGTTAGCAAGACTGGTTATCAAGAACAGGGGTGTCCCCACACTGTTTTCTTACTTATTTAAATAAATAATTTAAAAAATGGCATAGGGTCCCCCTCATTTTTTGACCACCAGCCTTGCTAAAGCAGACAGCTGGGGGATGGTATTTTCAGGCTGGTAAGGGGCCATGGGTATTGTTCAACCCAGCTTAAAAATAGCAGCCTGCAGCCACCCAGAAAAAGTGCATTTCCTAGTTGAGTTAATTCTGGCACTTTGTCTGACTCTTCCCACTTGCCCTGTAGCGGTGGCAAGTGGTGCTCATATTTGTGGGGTTGATATCATCTTTGTATTCTCAGGTGACATAAAGCCCACAGGTTAGTAATGGAGAGGCATCTATAAGACACACCTAACGCCTTTCCATTGAATCTCTTGTCTCCTGTAATAAAACAAAAATAAAAAACAACTATATCCCTCACCTCTCCATCATTCTTGTCCCACACGATAATCCATGTCTGGGGATTAATAATATTCAACCTGGACTGTGCCATGATGCCATCCAGGCTGAGAACCACTGATGAATGAGCTGCTGCGATCGCAGCGTCAGTGACCGGCGGTGATGTCATCGAGGTTACTGCCGATCACTGAGGCTGCATCCCCATCTGGGCCCCTGAACTGCGGGGACTTCAGCACTATGAGAAAAAGTCAGTGAGTTCACCACAGTTGACCGGGAGAATTTCACTGCAGTGAATTTGAATTAGCTTCTGCACCGTGAGACTTTCTCTCATCGGAGTGAGGTCACGGCAGTTTATTGGCCCGGCTGCTGATAAAACACTGATTGTACTGTAGGTACAACACACAGCCTAATAAGTTACACATCACTGGACTCAGGCTTTCTTGCGCTATATTACGCAGCTCTCAGATTAAATTGCATAAACCTGCTGATGGATTCTCTTTAAATGTCTTTGCCTTTCAAAAACAAATAAAAAAAAAACAGCATCACTTTTAGTCGTACACTGTGTCTGGTATTGCAGCTCTTTCCCTTTCAAATGAAGGCATTATTATGATGAGCAATGGACTAGAATGAAAACTGTAAAACTTTTTCCTTAATCTCTCTCAATCAATTCAGTTATTCAATAAAAAGTAGAACATTTATGACCTAACTGTAAATTATTTCAGTACACCATCCTCAAATTTAAGCATGGTTGTGTTAGCATCATGTTACAGGAAAGTGTTGTAAAATACTGAAAACTGCTTGAGGGAAACCTACTGCAGTCCACAAAGGAACTGCAAATAGAAGGAATATTGTATAGTCTTGAGACGCTATCTACTCAGTCACCACTAGATGGAGCTTAGACGCTTATTGCATACAGTTTATACATAGAATTCAATAGTTAATCAGTATGCAATGAGTTCATGGACTCCCTCTAGTGGTGGCTGCTAATAGTCAGCATGCTTTATTAAAGGGAACCTGTCACAAGGTTTTCACAATGTAAACTAAGGCCACCATCTCTTACATCCCTGCTACTTTAGTTAAGCAACCGGTATATAAGGCCCCAACCCCCTCCGCCTATCCAAAAAAAACTTTTATATTCCCCCATATAGCATGATCTAGTACAATGAGCGTCACTTTTTTTGATTGGTGCCTCATCTACCTCCGCAATCCCTATCCTCCTGTCTTGCTTGATGTAGATGACGCATCCTGCATCATCCTCAGAGTGCTGCCAATCCCACTCCTGCCCAAGTGCTCATCGCTCTGCCCTGCTGAATGCAACGTAAAGTACTACAATGAGCGTGTGCCGGATATACTTTTGGGTCATCGGTGCACTTTGCCATCTTCAGACATATGCAGGACTTTTCTCTACACTGAGGCATTGAGCAAGACTAGCGACGACCATCGGACCGGACTGTGCCCCATGGGGGGATTATAAGCAGCATTTTTTGGGATATTCGGATGAGGTTTGGGGCTTATAACGAGGTTGATTGACTGCGGTAATAGAGGCGTCAAAGGTATTGGCCATAGTTTATATTGGGAAAATCTGGTGACAGGTTCCCTTTAAATCCTTGTCTAGAATTCTGGATATAAACTCATGTTAAAAAGTTGAGATTCACTTTAAGGCAAACCAATCTAAGAGAGACAATGTTCTCTGTGTACGTAGCATGACGAGATTGTATTTCAGGTTGCAGCGGTGGATATAATGGCGGTCAATACCTCTATTGACTTTATGTCATGGATGGCATCTCTTTAATATCTATGTGTTTACTAGGACAGATGAGCAGATGGTAACTTATCTGCATGACTTGAGGTCCTTTGACCCCCGCATACACGACACTTGAGGCCTCGATGATCACTGTAATGTTCTTAGGAATATCGAAGATTTCAACAAGCCAACATATGTCACAGAGTAGGAATGAAGAGGTGGAGGAACGACCCGACAAATAGAGCAGTAGTTTATCGCTTAGTGGAAGGACTTTTGACAACCACATGGACAAAACTCAGAGACCATGTGGAGTACTTCATGTTTATGGATCCTGAAAATATCCGTAAATGGATTCTGTCACCAGATTTTTGCCACCTAATCTGAGAGTCGTATAATGTAGAGACAGATGATGCTTACTTGGCTGCTTGATGTAGGTGAGATAAAATCAGTGTTTTATTGACAGGAGATTATCACAAAATGACTAGTAAATCTGCTGACGGGTAGTCCTCTGTATTTTTGAGCTTTATATAACCCAAGCCCCACCACTGATTGGCAGTTTTCTATGTACACTGTGCATAGGCAGAAATCTGCCAATTAGTAATGTGGGCGGGGTTATACTGAGCTCAGTATTCAGAGAACTGGTAGATCTGCAGCAGACAAAATTGTAGCAAGCAGCCCAGTGTGGGAATCCAGATTTTTTTTTACATATTACTCGTATATCCATAGAATACTAAACTTCCCCTGCTACCTGTATGGTAGCAAGACACCTCTAACCTTTATTCCACATACACTAACATATCCGGGTTACATTGATTTGGTCTTGGAGTCAGTGGTGCGACCATTTCTCCAAAGTGCTCTGGAGCCATTTTTCAACATGACATCTCAAGGTTGCATGTTGTTCACACTACTGTGTGGGCCTAAACATACACTGTGGCCTGCAGCGTCCCCAGGCTTGTCTCCCATTGAGCACATTTGGGACATCATTTGTCGGTGATTACACAGGGAGGTGCCAGCAGCGGCTCTTGATGATTTGCCCAAGTGCATCTAGCGTGACAGAACCTTCCTCAGACGACCATTAATAATAACCTTATTAATAGCAGCCAAGATTGCAATTACAGGGATTTCTACATTTGACACTCATACTCCATATTTTCATCAATTGCATATCAGTAACATATCCATCCATGGTGTGATTTCCATAAATCCATGAAATTTCCTTCTTGATGTTGCAATTTCAGTTTGAGGAGTGCATTTTTTTTTTTGTGAGAGCGAAAATTTGCATGCAGGAGCATTTTAAGACTCCATGCTTAGAGCATCTATAAAATATGTCCACTGTACATATTATTTTTATATACTTTATACAACCCTACAAAGAGCTTAATGGCTGTAGTGTCCAGCTATCTCTTCAGGGTTTGAAGATATTATTAGTACATATGTAATATAATGTCGTAATTGTATTATTATGGTTATACAGTATTTGTTGTCCTTTGTTGCTTTCTACTGGCCATTGTTATTATTTGTTCTCATGTATTGCTGATGTAATCTCCTATCATGCATCCCTCTCTCTGTAACTCCTCCTATATATTCTCCTCACATCCTTTCCTTCTGGTCAGTGCCATTTTGGCAGAAACGTGCATCAGAGCCGGAGAGAGGATTCTCCTGTTACCTCTGTACTCTATCCTCTTACATCCATACATCTCAGCTTCATCATTTGTCAAGGTACCGTGAATAACTACCTAAAAGTTCATCCAACGCATGTTCCTTCCTGGATCATCCACGTGTAGCATGTCGGGCTAGGGAGGAGAGGATAGCGAGTAAGCTATCTACTATTGCTTGTTCAGAGATCTATGGTCACATCATTCAGACACATCTCAAATACGTATATTGGTGGCAGAATAATGATAGGATGGTCCATGAAGCAGCCATATTTATATAGAAATATATGCATTCATATAAATAAAAAAGCATAAGAAGAAAAATAAAAAATTATGAAAATGGAAATACCAGACATAAAATGACCCATCAAAATGATCCACTACTACAAAGACAAAGAGACTCCCCAGTACATATATCAGTCATCAAGAATAAAGGGAAATAAATAACCCTAAAAAGAGTGTGTAATTGATACATGAAAAAGTTCATACAAAGCCCAAATAGATTTTTAAAGCTCAATTCAAAGTATGTAACAAACTGCAATAATTGATGTTCTATAGCCACAAATAATTATTTAGAAAAGTCACAAAGAAGGAAAAAGGGAACCAATAGAGTAATTCATAAATAAACAAATAACTATAGATGCTTTCATTATACTACGACATGTTAATGCTGCTATAACTGATCGGGGAAAATAGAGGGGCGCACAGCAACTCTATGCTCGTTTCATCATTCACTTGGCTTCATCAGGAGGTGAGTCTATATTAAAGCAAGAAAGTTGATATAGCAAAATTATAAATGAAGCTCAAGCAAATCAGCACGTTACCGACATGATGCATCGCCGACGTGTACTTATGCGTTATGAATGAGAGGCCTTGGATGTCATTTACCGTTGTGCCATCATTTTGGCGACTCTCATTGTAATGTAGCATCATGTCATGCACTACAACGACACAGCACACAGAAAAGTTTGAAGCCTAAATGAGTCAAAAGCTGTGGCCTGAAGTGAAGGGAATGCACGCAATGGGAGAAACATCAAAGTAAGGATGTGGAGGACTGGACTGCAGGCTGTGAGGGCAGCAGGACAGGAGAGTGGTGAGATGAGTATTATGGCTATTTTTTTAGCCGTTTGCTGAGCCCAGCCCTCTGTGGTTCAGCAAAACAGTGGCTGCAACTGGCCACCATTTTGCTGAATTGGAGAATAGGAATTTTTGTAAAATGCTAGGAGAATTAAATTCCATTCGAATAAATTGTTGGCAGCGGATTATTCAGGATTCTCTCCAAGTGTGTGACAACAGAGATTCTGTATTCAGGAACAAACAGGAACAGTATATGATAAGCTCAATAGATCAGCAATAATGTGTCTCTATCTGTGCCGAATCTTCAGAAGGCTGCTTCTCTCATACACAGACACAGTAAAAAACATTCACATGTAGGGATGGGCAAACTCGAACTGTAATGTTTGGGACTGTACCAAACACATAGTATTCGCTCACAAGGTTCCGAACACGGGTTTCCATGGGAAACTCCTGTTACAGTTCGGGTTCGAGTCCAGGGCCATTA
>VIAB01022540.1:16760-30451 GCA_009801035.1 Oophaga pumilio
GGTATTAATGGGGATCGTAAATATGCAATTGTACACATTATTTATATTATGATATAGTGTCATACACTGTTTTGTTATAACAATTGATGCACTCTGTATATTTATCATATATATTTATTATTTTTTCATTGTATTTATTTTCGGTATTAGTATTTTTTACTGTAATGATTATGTCTTCGGTTTTAATTATTTCTGTGGATATATGTAATATAAATGCAAAATGTTTTTCATGATATATTCTTCCTTTTTTTGTATGGAATGTATCTTCAGTATATAGTATTTTTCTGTGCAATATATGAGCAAAATGATATTGTACTCTTTTTTTCTAGGCCTTACATCATATTATGCAATATTTATATATGCTTATTATTTTTAATATTGTGTTAATTTGGATGATTTTGTTTTTTGATGTTATTGCCTGGTTTCATTGTTAACGCATGCAAATATCTGATGCTGGGGGTGCGCATGTCCGTCCAGCTGGACCGTGTCATCTATGGCAACGGCGTCTTTACGTCACCAATAGATTATAATTGACCTGGTTTCACTGTCATTGCGTGCAAGTATTAGGAGCTGGGGTGTGCGCATGCGCGTCCAGCTGAACCGTGTCGTCCGTGGCGACGGCGTCTTTACGTCATCAGCATCTCGGGAATGACCCGGCAGTGTTGAGTCACGTGACACCCGATGTTACGTGCCTTCCGGTTCATGCTGGGTGCGCATGCGCCCTAATTACCGGCGTCCGATTTGTGCTTACTATATATAGTCCGTGGTATGTAATTATCCCATCCCCCTGACGAAGGATTTAATTCCGAAATGCGCGTCGGGGTGCGTTCTTGGAGACTCCCCACTGCTGGCTTTGTTGCTCCCAGGTATTCCAATTTCATGCCGTATGCCATACACTTATTTGGGTTTGTTCTTGTTGCATACTGGGCACTTGCACGATATTCAGTGACGCATGGTTTCAATATATTTGGGTTTTATGATTGCACATTGTTGCACATTGCTGGTCACATTTATATATTGATAATTGCAGCACTTATTTTTTCTCTTCTTTGTATGCTAATTTTTCTTTATAATTTTTGTTAATGTCACTGTCACATATGTATTCGGCCAGGCTAATTCTTTGGTGATTTATTGCCTGGTTATATCTTGAGCCCTATATTAGTTGATTTTTCTAGCCAGCGTTTATATTCTGTGCAACAAGTATATCAAGCCGCTTCCTGTTTGAGGAAGCACCTGATTATTACTTTTGCATCAGTGCTGGGCAAGTCCTGGTTCCAGCACGGGTGCTCCTCTGGTATTCAGGTCCCAGTGTGCTTCCCTAAGCGCACTCTGCCCTTTCTTGTATCCAGCGTGCCCCCAGTGCACGTCCAGCTCTCTCCGAAACGCAGTGTGCTTCTCAGTTCTCACTCTGCTAACTTTGGTTTCTTGTATGCCTTCTTTCCTTGTCTCCTTCAAGCCAGCGTCCTGGTACCAGCTGTCGCGGTACTTTACCTTCCAGGGTCTGCCCCTGAAACTCCCTGTATAGGGGTGGTTCCATTAGTTCAGCTCGCCCAGGTTGGGTTAGTATCACGGCCCAGAGGGTCCACTCTAGGAGTCATAATATTGGCTTTATGTTCCGGTAATGTCATCTGGTGGGGTTGAGAAGTCTGGGTCAATCCAGGCCTTATTGATTTTGAGTTAGGGCTGCCTAATGACCCTGTAAAAATTTTAAATGAGGGCCACCTGAAGACCCTGTAAAAATGTTTAAAGAGGGCCGCATGATGACCCTAATAATATGGAGAAGGCGAGCAAGAAAAAGAAGGAGCCATGAACCGTATACCCTTTCTTTGATGGGAAAGGGTGCATGGGAATACACCAGAAAAAGGAAAATTTGATGTAACGCTGCTGTCATCCGGTGGTGTTGAGAAGCCTGGGCCAATCTAGGCTTTGTTCATTTCCATAAGCGTCAGCCTGTCAGCATTTTCATTTGACAGGCAGCTCAGTTATTATGCCCCCAGCAGCACTTAAAAATCCCACTCTGACAAAGCGTTTAGCATCAGGGCAGGCCAGCACCTCCAACGCATAGAGAGAGAGAGTTCATGCCATGTGTACAGCTTGGATAACCAATAGTTGTACAGCACAGAGGTATCACGGAGGACGCTGGTAAGGTCGGTTAGGCATTCCTTCACCGTCTTCAAAAACTTTTCCTTGCTTGTCAGAATATCCTGTCCATCCGGGCCTGAGTGTAGGGAGGGTCTAATGAAACTGTCCCAGGCCTTTGATAGTGTGCCCATGCCTCTGTTTGACCTGTTGTGTCTCCATTGTCTCTCCTCCATGGTTGCCCAAGGGTCTATGACCTCTGCCGTCAGCGTTGTCAGATGGGAATTTTTATACTAATTGCTCAACTAGGGTCTTTTGGTATTACACTATTTTACTAGCCCTCTCCACCGCAGGAAGGAGAGATGAAAAGTAGTCATTGTAGCACTGGTCGAGAAGAGTGAACAATCAGTAATCAGCATTGGCCAAAATGTGAGTAAAGTGAGGGTCACGGAAAAGGGAATGGGACATAAAACCAGCCATGTGTGAAAGACTTCCAACAGGCAAGACTTCCCTGTGCCCACCAGGAAGACAACTATCCATCTCCTCCTCCCTCTACCCCTTCTCCTCCTCTTCAGCCCATCCACCTTGAACAGATGGGATGGAGCTGGTGTGGGTAGTACATCCTGTAGTTCAGGCAACCATCTCCTGTTCCTCCTCATCCTGATCTGCATCCTCCTCCTCATTATTACCCGATCAGCGTTAACATGATATGAGGCTGGGCTGTGTAGTATCACCCTGTGTACTTTCTTCCTCCATCTTCACCTGGTCGGTATGCAAAGCTTCTTCTTTAATTGTGAGCAGCGAGTGTTGCCATCTTGGTTGATTACTTAAAGTTTTGGAGAACCTCACAGACGCCAGACATCCATACCCACTCGTTGGTTGTTATGTGCGCAGGCCAACCGGAATACTGACTGGCACGTTATAGCTGGTAGTCAACTACTGCCCTCTGCTGCTCACAAAGCCTTGCAAACATATCTAATGTGGAGTTCCAGTGCATGGTCACATGGCATACCAGTCTGTGAGCTGGCACTTGCAAGTGCTGCTGCAGTACTGCAGCTGTAGCTGGCTTGTGGAATGGGTTCACACATGGCATACCTTCACAAGTAGCTCAGGCAACTCTGGGTAGTGTAATACAGCGCTCACTGCACGAGTTTGGGGAACACTCGCCTGGCTGCGATAATCAGGCACACAGGAATGATCTTTCACTTAAAAACAGTCTATGTGATCTATTTTCTTCATAAAACTAATATCACAGGAACAGAAGGCAAACAGTCTTACATCAGACCAACAAATCCTTTATATCCATAGTAGAGCTCCGCTCTCTCAGGCCTGTGGGCACACCGGCTGTGCCATCTCCAGCATGCAGGCTTTATAGGATAAACACAAGTCTCTCACTGACCCAGGTCAGCATAATACGGATTCAAGTCCGTTACCTGTTCGTGTCGGCCACACAGGTTCCCGGATGCCTCTTATCCTCAGAGGTATCCCATAAACAGTTCTCACTGACCCCGGTCAGTATCATGGTTGGCAGAATGTACTCTCCTTCCTCGGGCTAAGACAAGCCAGCACTGCCCGAAGACCATTCTGTAGTGTCCAGCCTGGACACATGGAAATCTGTCCATACTGACAGATTCTCAACCACTCCCTTCCCATGTGCTATACACCTACATTAAATAGCTTTTAACCCCACCCATAGGTGAGGTATGGCTCTCATGGGCTGGTCACATGGACATGACCTCACTGCAGGTCCTCAAACTCACAACCACAAGTGGGCGGTGTATGTGTGGTTAGTCAGTCCCACCCAGCTCTCGGACTAACCCTGTAAGCCTCCCTAGTAACGTAAACAAAACTCTTGTGGACTACAAGTCCCAGAACAACACTACATGGCTTACAGCACAGAGGACTTCTGCGACACTTACCGGCCATTGCCGGGCACTGTTTTACCATCACAACTACGCCTCCAGGTACATCCCAAGGAGCATATACAGTGCCCCCTATCTGTAAGAGGGGTCACTGCATCACATACCCCCCTGTTCAAACTTGTGGGGTTGAACATTTGTCACACACCAGGGGCCCCGAGACTGGGCACCCACGTTACGTTGCCCTACCAGTCGAGAGGGCCGTCTCCATTGGTTTTGAGCGTCATACATCATCACTCCTTGGTTAGGCCTCCCTCGCCCCCAGCCGTCTGTATGTCGGCCTTGGGCTTCAGCCCTTGAGTCAACATCTGTCTGTGTCACCAGACCCTTTCTAGTCAACCCACTTTCCAAATGTGCCCCTTCACGTGACCTTTCTTTCCATGGCTGCCTCCCACGGTTGTTGCGGTCATGAGTCCACTGTCCAGTCAAGCCTACTGGCTGATCTGAGTCAGATTTTTTGTCATTCCATCTGCGACAGCGTCTCCCGCTTAGGTCACTCAGCCCTGAGCTAACTGAGGCATCACTGCTTCTACCTCTTCCATCAGGCCACCTTCTGTTATCTCTCTGCTAGCCATTTCTCCCATGATCTTCATTTCCCGGAGAGCAGTCCTTCCATTTGTCCCTATGTCCTCTATTAGCTCCAGCTTGAGGACTTTCAGTCTTAAGCGAAACTCTTCGCCTCTCTATACCGCGAGTTGAAGGTGGCGGCCATCTTCTTCCCATTTCCTGCAGCTCTCGGTCGATCTGCTCCCTCTCAAGTCTTAGCTGCTCTACCTCTTTGAGGTACGCTACGCGGTACTCCAGGAGCATTCGGATATTCCCAAGGCTCTCCATGGATCTGACAACGAGGAATGGAACCATACCATCTTCACCCCCGATCTGGGCTTCGTCATCAGCCGGAATCCGCACTGTCGTCACACCAGATCTATTCACGAGTTCTTGGATCACCTTTCCAAGTCTCCCAATCACTCTTCTCACCAAATTTCTGTGTACTTGAACTATGTCTTCCATCAAGCAAAGCCAACTTTGAGCTTTTCTTGCACACTCCAGACATCAAGCGGCTTCCTTATTCCTCACCAGGATCATCTGTTTCGTGTAGAGGCATTGTAGATGCATATCCCTCAACTGCTGAGTCTCGGGCACCCAGTGCACACTGCACGCTTCTACTGCCTTTTTAAAGGCCTCATGCACACCCTCACTGGTACATGCTTCTTGCACGTCTTCGGGTACCTCTATCATGCACTTGAAGAGCGAGGTCTCACTCTTTTCAAGGACTGATGGATCCTGCTTTGCCTTGTACCTTTCCATCATGACATCTGCCACAACCGGGTGACTGTCTGGTTCAGCTCTTAGTGCAGACTCTCCCTGATCTTTACACTGGTCAAGACGCCTCACCAAGATGGGCATTTGCAGCTCCGCCTTATTACCACTCGGGCACTGCCGCTGTAAATCTGCGACCACCAACTTCTCTTGCAGAAAACCTCTTATTGCTTCTCTGAGCACCTCTATATCTTCCAATATGGCCTTGTTCTCGGTTTGACACGTTAACAGGTGACCTCTGAGCTGAGAGACTTCCTTCTCCAGCTCATCCACTCTTTGCTTAGCTGCTGGTCTTCGGACCCTTTCTCATTCAACATGCTCATTTACTGTCTCTTTAGGTAGCTCTATTTTGTGATCCTGTCCTCTTTTGGCCAGCACGTGTCGCACCATCACTTCTTTAATTACATTTTCAGAGGGGCCAGCTTGCCCACCCACACTCTGCCACTCCAGAGTTTGACTTGTTCCTTCCTCAACAGGTTCCACTTTCTCTTGGGTCTTCCATCCACCATCCTTGACCACCTCTAGGGTCTCTGCTGGACTCTCTGAAGAACCGCTGTTCACTCTCCCAGATTCCAGAGCAGCGTTTTCCTCAGATTTCTGTTCTTTGTTGCAGCAGGTCATTTCCAGCTGCGACTTGATTGCTGAGAGCTCAGACTCCAAGCGACGCACCTGATCCAACTATGCGGAGTTGGCAGCTTCCACACTCAACACCTTCAACTTCTCATTTGCCAGCTGATGACAGACATCTTTATCAAGGACATTAACCTTGTTGGCACCTGTCCCTGTCTCTTCTTCATCTATCTTCTCAGAGGGTGCAATTTGTTCAGCACCTTTTCGCCCTTTACGTTTACGGTGACGGGAGGAAGACTTGCCGTTTGTACCTGAGACAGCCTTACTGCACTTCTTTCCGCTTTCGTCACTGTCTGAATGGGAGTCATCCTGGAACCAGCGGTCATCCTGGAACCAGCGGTCCCCATTTCTAAGGATGTCGGACCCCTTTCCTGGAGCTTCCCCGTCTTCAACGGTCACCCCTTTGGTCACCTCCACCAAGTCCAAGAGTTGGTCAGACCCACATTTCCGTCCAGTCATATGTTCTGGTATGGCTACCACCGTCATCCTGACTTCACCTTGTGAAGCACTGTCGTTCTACTGTGTCAATGCTTGTGTCAGTATAACATTGTACTCAGCGCTAGTGGTTGCTATTGGCAATAACACGTCACAGTCACCTCCAGAGTCTGTGTCATACCCCACAGTATGGTGAACCCTCAAGTTGCTCTCTGTCTGGGTGTCAGCTCCGCTCCTTTTAACTACCACATTATTATCAGCCACACTGTGGTACCCTTCAGGTGACGTCAGGTTAGTAAGTTGGGCAGACGCACCCTTTCCTCCTGTCACCCCTATGTCTGACCCGTCAGTTTTGGGAGGTATTACCACTTTAAGGTACACAACCCCATCAGCCGAGAGACCTCCACCCTCCTGCTGTAAAGGAGCTCTCTTCTTCCACAAGTCCGAGAACAGCTTAGAGTCCCGGCCTATAACCACTGGACAAGACAAATTCGGGACTATAGAGACATCCTGTCCCGCAATGTCACGTCCTGTCTCAAGGATTACCCTGGCCATGGGATAATCCTTAGTGTCCCCCATGGCTGCAGGTGACCCCGACCTTTCTACCGGGTATTTCAAATCCCTCTGGCACCACCCTCACTAGAGTCACCAGGCTCCCAGAGTCGACCAGTCCGACCACATCTTCGTTATTTATCTGTAGGGCACACCCCCGTAACATCATACCGCGTGGGTAGTTCATAAGGTAGACTGGACACATATAGTACATTTGCCCCTGGCAACAGTTCATCTGCACCACCCCTTTAACTTTGGGATGCTCCACCCCTTTGGGTAACTACCATTCCCTGGGACTCTGCCCCTTTTGGGCAACTACTTCCTTTGTATTGTAGATACCGCCCCATTTTTGGACTCCACCCCTTTTGGGGTTACCATCCCTGTTTGGGTTATCACCCCTATTTGCGACTCCACCCCCTTTTGGGCAACCATACCTGTTTGGGTCACAGCCTCCTCCTTGGGGTACACCCCGTGGACTCCCCCCACGGCACTCTCAGGCCCAGTTCACACAGTGCACAAAAATTGTCTCTGGGCTTGCACTGGCCCTTTAAGAGTTTGCGCGACCTGGACCACTAATGTGCCACCTCACCAGCTGTGCACGGAAGTCTATCTGCCCCAACAGTTCCTCACAGCAAAGCTCCTACGGGTGCTACAGTAGCTCCTGCTGTTGCAGAACCTCCAGACGGCTCTGTGGACCTTACGGATGCCACAGGAACTTCGTAACCCCGCTGAGTTACAGTCAGATGCTTGTGGTCTTTGTGGACCCACAGATCCATAGCAAACTTCGTAACCCCACCAAGTTACTGCCAGAATCTATCAGTCTTCATGGCCCCGCCGAGCCACAGCAAGCTGACTTGAGGGAAAAAAAAAATTCCAGGAGCTATTGTCCCCTACTGCGGACTCCTGTCAGTTCTCCCAGGGAAGCTGCCAAACTGGGATCACCATCCCGGACAATGCCTTGCTCACCATGCCACCTGACAGTTCCAGATCCTCAGACGGACTGTAGCTCCCCCAATGCAGTGCCGCCACAGATTCTGCATACACAGTCTCTCCATGCGCTCTTCAGGACCCCCTTGGGATCGTCCAACACACAGGCCTCCAAGTCCAAGGCCTCACCATGTGCTCTTCAGGGATCCGATCCTACTCCCAGGACCTCCCAACACACAGGCCATCCAGGACCTTACACTCTAAACACGTGCTTCCTGGACCGTTGCCTGCATTCTCCACCATATGTAATGCCGCGCTCACTGCATAGGTTCGGGGAACACTCGCTTGGCTGCGATAATCAGGCACACAGGAACGATCTTTCACTTAAAAACAGTCTATGTGGTCTATTTTCTTTATAAACTAATATCACAGGAACAGAAGGCAAACAGTCTTACATCAGACCAACGAATCCTTTATGTCCATAGTAGAGCCCCGCTCTCTCAGGCCTGGGGGCACACCGGCTGTGCCATCTCCAGCATACAGGCTGTATAGAATAAACACAGTCTCTCTCTGACCCCGGTCAGCATAACACAGATTCGGGTCCGTTACCTGTTGGTGTCGGCCACATAGGTTTCCGGATGCCTTTTATCCTCAGAGGTATACCATAAACAGTTCTCACTGACCCCGGTCAGTATCACTCACGGTTGGCAGACCGTTCTCTCCAGAGATATCTCACAGACCTCCTTCCTCAGACTCAGACAAGCCAGCACTGCCCAAAGACCATTCTGTAGTGTCCAGCCTGGACACATGGAAATTTGTCCATACTGACAGATTCCCAACCACTCCCTTCCCATGTGCTAAACACCTCCATTACATAGCTTGTAACCAGGGCCGGCTCCAGGTTTTTATGGGCCCCAGGCGAAAGACTCTCAGTGTGCCCCTTTAACACATACCACAATTCATGATGCACAGATACTGCAGAGAAATATGGGTATAGTACAATGCCAAACACTTCACTTCTTCCATTACATGAGTGATATCTATTGTAAATTCTACAATAGCTCAAAAACCGCCAAATCCTCACAGCGCACAGTACAGACTGGGCAGTACAGTCCTCCATACAATATTATGGGCACCACATAGTCCTCCATACAGTATTATGGGCCAAATATAATGCTCCATAAAGAATATTGGACCCCAAATAATGCTCCATACAGGATACTGGTCCCCATATAATGCTCCATGCAAAATATGGAGCTCTCCTCTGCACTGTGCTGCGTTCTGCGCTGTTACGGCTCAGGAAAGGTGCTGTGGAATGACTCCCCATCATCATAATCATTGCCTCCTCATCAACATCATCTTTGCCTTCCCATCATCATCATGATTGCCTCACATCATCATCGCCTCCCCATCATCATCATTGCCTCCCCATCATCATCGCCTTCCCATCATCATCGCCTCCCCATCATCATCATCATTTCCTCCCCATCATCATCGCCTCCCCATCATCATCGACTCCCCATTATCATCATTGCCTCCCCATCATCATCATCATTGCCTCCGGCTTCTCACCACCATCACTGCCTTCCCCACCACCATCACACATACAGCAGCACACACAGACAGCACGGCAGCACTCTCTCACATACACACACACAAAGCACCGCACTACATACACACACACTGATACACACAGACAGACAGACACACACAGACACATACACGCACTTCACATCTCACCTGTCTGGCGCTGCTTTGAGAGGAAGCGCAGGTGCCCTGCAGAGGGAGCCTGGAACTGCGGATTGCGGAGGCACGGGGAGAGGTGAGTATTGTGCCGGGCTGGCTGCCAGGGCCCTGAGCAAGCGGGGGGGCCCAGTGGCGGTGCTGGCACCGCTCTCCTCCGCTGACGGGTGTGCCGGGTGTTGATGCCGGCCCTGCTTGTAACCCCACCCACAGATGAGGTATGGATCACATGGGCTGGTCACATGGTCATGAACTCACTGCAGGTCTTCAAACTCACAACCACAAGTGGGCGGTGTACGTGTTGTTAGTCAGTCCCGCCCAGCTCTCCGACTAACCCTGTAAGCCTCCCTAGTAACGTAAACAAAACTCTTGTGGACTACAAGTCCCAGAGCAACACTACTTGGCTTACAGCGCAGAGGACTTCTGCGACACATACTGGCCATTCACAACAATGCCAGGCACTGTTTTACCATCACAACTACGCCTCCAGGTACATCCCGAGGAGCACATACAGCACCCCCTAGCTGTAAGAGGGGTCACTGCATCACAGTAGGTGTTCAGAAATTGCTGAACAAATAAGTTAAGCACATGGGACAGGCATGGTAATCTGCAGACCCACCACCAAGCTACATCCATTATAACACACGACCATGCCTGGTTGTAAATTCAGTGGCAAGAGCTCCAGATTTGTCTGATCTGTTATATTTTTCAACAAATTTGTGGTGGTGTGCTGTTTTTTCACCTAAGCAAATTAGTTTCAGCAGAGCCTGTTGCTGCTTCACTGAGGCAGTGCTGCAGTGCTTCCAGCTTGTGACTGATATGGATGACAATTTGAAAATGGAGAATGAGAAAGGGGTGCATGAACTGTTGTAGGAGGTGAAGGAAACACTGATGGAACTATGATCCACAATCCTCGGGGTTGGTAGCACGTGTGCCATTCCAGGGCGCAACTAGGTCACGGCCTCCACTAGGTTCACTCAGTATACTGTCAGGGAAATGTACCATCCCTGGACACAAGTACTTGGTCA
The DNA here is from genome assembly GCA_009801035.1 of Oophaga pumilio. NCBI lineage: Eukaryota > Metazoa > Chordata > Amphibia > Anura > Dendrobatidae > Oophaga > Oophaga pumilio. The sequence continues at coordinate 27,394 of VIAB01022540.1, forward strand.
GGGCACGGGTGATGTTATCGGACACATGCTGGTGTAAGTCAGGGACGGCACACCGGGAAAAACAGTGGCGACTGGGGATCGAGTACTGAGGGATGGCCGTCGCCATGAGGTTGCAGAAAACCTCAGTGTCTAAAATCCTAAACAGCAACATTTCCAGGGCAAGTAGTCTGGAAATGTGGCTGTTTAATGTTTGGGCCTGTGGGTGGGTTGCTGTGTTTTTTCTCTTGCGTTCCAAGGCCTGGGGTAGGGACAACTGAATGCTGTGCTGAGACAAGGAATTGGACGTGGTTGCTGATAGTGCTTGCGAGTGTGAAATGACCGATGCAGGGTGGGAGACATCCATGCCTGCATCATGGACAGGGGATTGGTGATCATGTAGCATAGGGGAAGAGGCAGTGGTGTCACCTGCAGACACTGATTGTGAACCCAGGTTTTTGGCCCACCTAGTCAGGGCTTTGGTGACAAGTACCTGAGCATGGTGGTGGTGGTCAGGTTGGTAGTAGTCAGGATTTTGCTGATCTTGGTATGACACAGGTTGCAAATGACTATTCTTTTATCGTCCGCACTTTCTTTTAAAAATGCGCCAGACTGGGGAACACCAAACTCGTGGCCTCGGAACTTGATGCATGTGAGTGGGGAACAGTTACCCGCTTTCTCCCTCTGGCCACCCCACTGCCCTTTCCTGCCTGTTGCAGTACCTCGGATCCCTCTCCCTCTGCACTGCTGGTCTTGCTCTGCATGGCATTTTCCCAGGTTGGCTCAGTGACTTCATTGTCCGTCACCTCATCTTTCACTTTGCACTCTCGTTCACCTGACTTGTTGACTTAACAACATCACTTGCTGGCGACTGTGTCTCATCATCTACCTCTTGAGAAACTAATCGCCGTTCCCCACCGTCGTCTTCTTCTGACCATGGCTGCTCAAATATTTGGGAATCACTACACATGAGCTCCTCATGTTACTCTGGAAATGGTTAAAGGCCAGATTCAATAAATGGATATGTAAGGAGCTCCTTGAAGGGCTCAGGAATTGGTTTAAGAAGGAGGGTTTTGGTTTCCTGGAGAAATGGGTCAACTTCTCTGTTTGCTGCAGGCTGTAAGCAAGAGATTGGCTTAACCTCGTTGCGGAGCTGCTGTGCTATGGGAAAAATGGCTAGAAGGTTGGAGAAGTGTTAAAACTAGGCACAGAGGGGGAGGGCTACTACTGTTTACTGGCATACAAAGGTGTATAGACCAGCTAGGGGTGGTAACTTGAAAAAGAAAATCTTAAACAGAGAATCCTTTTGTATCTTCAAGTTAAACACCAGAACTCCATTGGGTCTAAATGTGAGACAGGATCTTATCCTTCAATATACTGTATGTAATTGTTCGTTGCATTTTTCTGTTTACAGATGTTAATAGTCAAACATGTATTTGTTTTACCAGGTGAACTAATCACATGCATGTATTTTTCAATTGGCTGATGAACAACCTGTGGCTGACAGCCAATGGCACTTAATGGTGGCTCATCAGCAGCTGTCTAGACCATGAGTAAAGCTTTTTAGCCAAAACGCATGCGATATGGGGTTGCCTTACTACTTTTAACTTGCTAATAAATATGACGTTTTAATACTCACCTCACTGGAGGATTCAATTTTTTTCCTGTGGCTTCTTCAGCTCCAACCTAGGCAGCTCTGTACATGTCTCCATTGTGATTCTCCTAACAGCAGACCCGATGAGCTGACTCTCCCTTTCTACCGCCTTTCCTTTGCATGAAAATTATAATATGGTGCCGATAAAGGAGATATGGCTGGACGACAGATATGACTGGGCTGTTAATTTACAAGGGGATAGACTGTTCAGGAAGAACGATATAAATTAGTGAGGCCAATGGAAATGTAGAGTTCCTGTGGGTGGAGATAAAGGGAGGGAGAAAGAGTAATAAAATACTGGTAGGGGTCTGCTGTAAGTCTCCAGGTATAATGTAAGTGGCAGAAAATATCCTCGTAAAGGAAATAGATGAGGCAGCAAAACATGGAAAAGTAATTATTATGGGGGACTTCATACTGATATAAATTGTGGAGGAGAAACCTGCAGGTCCAGCAAAGAAAACAGATTTTTAGCAATATTAAAAGTTAATTACCTTTCACAACTGATACAGGACCCAACAAGAGGGGGGCACCTCTAGATCTTACTCTAACCAGTAGGCCAGACAGACTATCAAACGTACAGGTCGTGGGTTACTTGGGTAATAGAGTGATTACAAAACAATAAAGACACTAAACTTCAAGTGAGCTAATTTCCATTGGCTAAAAGATTATCTTAGTGCCATAAACTGGGACAATGTCCTTGAACATAAAAGTATACAAAGCAAATGGGAAACTTTTATAAGTATCATGAATAGGTCATTCACCCAACAGATACCTTTTACAATTCTGACCACTGTCCCATTATGAGGTTATAACTCTGGAATACTTCAATGGATCCCAGTGATTATGAGACTGTTTTCTCGTGACTTATTGTACTTCATGATAGGGGTAAAATTTTGTTGATATGACTTCTACTTATTTATGAAAAAAAATGGAAATATGGCCAAAATTTTGAAAATGTTGCAATTTTCCAACTTTGAATTTTCATGCCTTTAAATCACAGAAATATGTCACACAAAATACTTAATAAGTAACATTTCCCACATGTCTAGTTTACATCAGCACAATTTTGGAAGCATTATTTTTTTTCTTAGAAAGTTATAAGGGTTAAAAGTTGAACAGCAATTTCTCATTTTAACAACACCATTTTTTTAGGGACCACATCACATTTGAAGTCTATTTGAGGGGTCTATATGATAGAAGAAACCCAAAAGTGACACCATTCTAAAAACTGCACCTCTCAAGGTGCTCAAACCCACATTCAAGAAGTTTATTAACCCTTCAGGTGCTTCACAAAATTATTTGGAATGTTTTCCTCACTGACCGGAGGTAACCTCTATGACGTCACCCCCAGTCAATGATGCTGTGTTCCCAGCAGCTCATTCACCAGTTGTTCTCAGCCTGGACAGTCGCATCTTGGCACTGTCCAGG
>VIAB01022541.1:18585-29473 GCA_009801035.1 Oophaga pumilio
GGAGCCTCTGCTCAGAACTTATTTCAAGTCCATTCACAACACTTTTGAGAAGTCCATGTAAACCATGTCCACTGCATTCCCCTGGTCCAGTCCGGAACTTACCTCTTTATAAAAGCTTATCATATTAGTCTGACAAGAACGGTCCCTCGTAAACCCATGCTGATACTGGGTCATGAGGTTATTTTTCTTCAGATACTCCAATATAGTATCTCTTAAAAAACCCTCAAGGATTTTACCCACAGTAGATGTTAAGCTCATTGGCCTATAATTTCCAGGTTCAGTTTTTGACCCCTTTTTGAATATTGGCACCACATTTGCTATACGCCAGTCCTGTGGTACAGACCCCATTATTATGGAATCTTTAGATTAAAAATAATGGTCTATCAATGACTGTACTTAATTCCTGCAGTACTCGGGGGTGTATCCCATCCATGCCTGGGGGTTTGTCAATTTTAGTGATTTTTAGATGCCACCGTACTTCCTGCTGGGTTAAGCAGGTGAGATTTAATGGAGAATTTTTTGTTATCACTGATCATGTTGTCTGTCATGGGATTTTCTTGTGTAAATTCTGTTGAAAAAAAGTAATTTAGCATATTGGCTTTTTCCTCATCCTCATCCACCATTTCTTCCAGACTATTTTTGAGGGGACCAAAATTATCATTTTTTAGTTTTTTGCTATTTATGTAGTTAAAGAATATTTTGGGATTATTTTTACTTTCTCTGGCAATGAGTCTCTCTGTCTCAATCTTTGCTGTCTTGATTTGCTTTTTACAGAATTTATTTCATCTTCTGTATTTATTTAATGCCTCATCACTACCTACTTGCTTTAATTCCCTAAATGCTTTCTTTTTGTCACTTATTGCGCCCCTTACAGCTCTATTTAGCCATAGTGGTTTCCTCCTATTTCTAGCATGTTTATTCCCATAGGGTATATACTGTGCACAGGTCCTATTCAGGATGCCAATAAACGTCACCCATTTTCTTTGTGTATTTTTATGTCTCAGGATATCGTCCCAGTTGATTGCACCAAGATCATCTCTCATCCATTGGAAATTTGCTTTCCTGAAGTTTAGTGTCCTTGTAACCCCTCGACTACATCTTATTAAAGGATACATGAAAGCTTATTATTTTGTGATCACTATTACCCAAGTGACCCCCAACCCTTATATTTGATATGCGGTCTTGCCTGTTGGTTAATATTAGGTCTAGCAGTGCCCCCCCTCTTGTTGGGTCCTGAACTAGTTGTGAAAGTTAATTGTCTCTCATAGTTGTCAAAAACCTATTACCTTTGCTGGAACTGCAGGTTTCTGTTCCCCAATGTATTTCAGGGTAGTTGAAGTCCCCCATAATAATGACTTCTCCTTGAGTCGCTGCTTCATCTATTTGCTTTATGAGGATATTCTCCGTTGCTTCCATTATTTTTGGAGACTTATAACAGACCCCTATCAGTAATTTAATGTTTTTTCCCCCTCCCCTTATCTCCACCCACAGGGACTCTACATCTTCATTAGATTCACATATATTATCACGCAGGATGGGTTTTAATGATGATTTTACATATAAACACACACCCCCTCCTCGCTTATTTTTACGGTCATTTCTAAACAGACTATAGCCCTGTAAATTAACCGCCCAGTCGTGGCTCTCATCCAGCCATATCTCAGATATCCCCACCATGTCAAAATTATGTTCCAACAAAATTAATTCTAATTCCTCCATTTTGTAGGTGAGGCCTCTGGTATTAGTATACATGCTCTTTATGTATCTCTCTGTAGTTCCATTCTTTCTTAAATTATTAACTGTTCTACCCCCACCCCCAATTTCATTATTTGTGCCCAGGTGTCTTTCTGCACTGCCTTCCCCTCCTATAAAATGATTACCCTCCCCCTAGTCCCTAGTTTAAAGACTCCTCCAACCTTCTAGCCATTTTCTCCCCCAGCACAGCTGCACCCTCCCCATTGAGGTGCAGCCCATCCCTAGCATAGAACCTGTAGCCAACTGAGAAGTCGGCCCAGTTCTCCAGGAACCCAAACCCCTCCTTCCTACACCAATTCTTGAGCCACTTATTAACCTCCCTAATCTCCCGTTGCCTCTCTGGTGTAGTACAGGCAGTATTTCAGAAAATACCACGTTGGAGGTCCTCGCTTTAAGCTTGCAGCCTAATTCCCTGAAATCATCTTTAAGGACCTTCCCTACCTCTAACTTTGTCATTTGTGCCAATGTGCACCATGACCGCTGGGTCCTCACCAGCCCCTCCCAGTAATTTGTCAACCCGATCAGCAATGTGTCGGACTCGAGCGCCAGGTAGGCAGCACACTGTTCGACGATCCCTGTCTTTGTGACAGATTGCCCTATCTGTTCCCCTAATAAATGATGCAACTCTTCAAAAGCCCACTTGTTTGCCAAGAGTTCCCTTATACCTACAGTGGGTACAGAAAGTGTTCCGACCCCTTTAAATTTTTCGCTCTTTGTTTCATTGCAGCCATTTGGTAAATTCAAAAAAGTTCATTTTTTCTCATTAATGTACACTCTGCACCCCATCTTGACTGAAAAAAACAGAAATGTAGAAATTTTTGCAAATTTATTAAAAAAGAAAAACTAAAATACTCTGAATACTTTCCGGACCCACTGTACAGTATGTCATAATTTTTCTCTCCAGATGACTGTTTTTACAAAAAATATGCGCATGGACGCCATTTACCAGGAGACGCACCTTGTGACAATACAGCCCCCACCTCAGGTGTATCAAAGTCGACGATAAAAGACTGAGTGACGTCAGGCTGTATGAGGATGTGCACAGATGCAAAACACTTCTTCAAGGTATCGAATGCCTCCTGTTATGATTCGGTAGCTGAGGAGTGCAGGCAAAAAGGCAATACACCAGAGCAGTTGGAATCTATGAGATTGCAGTACCCTGACTAACCACCACAACTAGAGGCAGCCGTGGAGCGTTCCTACGTTGGTCCTAGACGCCTCGTCACAGCCTGAGAAACTGACTACACCTAAAGATAGAAATAGGAAAGCTATCTGCCCCTGAGCAGAACCCCAAAGATAATAGCAAGCCCCCAAACATGTAATGGCGGTTAGACAAGACGAAATACTGACACAGACAGAAAATAGTATGAGCAAACGTTGGGGCCCAAACTAACTAAATAGAAAAGGATAGGAAGGGTACTTACTGCAATCCCAAAAAAACCCTGAAAGCACCAACTCTACTAATTTCAAAAACACCTGAGATCACACGACCTCCACCACCTAAATTAGCTCTCTGGTGTAACAAAACCAAAACAGCAGCCACTGAAAAAACTGGAAAAAGCAAAAGTACAAACATTAGTGGCTGAACTAAACTGAGAGGGCAAAAGCCCCCTGAGGGGACCCAGAAGGCCCCCACAGAAGTGCAGGACAAAATGCAAAAATCAAGCACAGAAACAAAAAGAAGAAAATGTCTTATCTGTAAGCAGGAGATACAGACACGACACAGCAGGCTACAAGGGAAACTGGAATCAAGGATTCAGACCAGAACAATTGATCACCGGCAACCCTGATGGGAAGGTGACTCCCTTATATAAGACCAGTCAGTAACACCTGATTCCCAGTCCTCACAATCTTCACTGAACAGACCAGTACCGCTTGTAACCACCAGAGGGAGCCTCTGCTTAGAACTCATCTCAAGCCCATTCACAGCAGCCTCTCTAGCCGGACTAGACCACTTGGAAAAGTCTGTCCCCTCCCTAGTCATATCCGTCAGAGGTTTGGCTACTACCGAAAAGTTCCTGATGAACATAGTAGTTGGCGAAACCCAAAAGCCTTTGTGATACCTTCAAATCCTCAGGACGATCCTAATCCAGTACCACCCAGATTTTCGCCAGATCCATGCAAAAACTGGTGGACGATAGCACATATCTTAGAAAAGGGATCTCCTCCACTGAGAACATAAATTCCTTCGGTTTGACAAATAACTTACTGTCTCTGATTATATGTATGACCTGCCTGACATGTACCTGATGTGATTCAAGGTCAGGTGAATAAATTAATGTCACCAAGCTAGATTACCACAAATCTACCTAACAGGTGGCTAAAGATGTCATTCACAAAGTGCTAAGACAGAGGGAGCGTTCGTCAACCTAAATGGCATTTCCAGGTTCTCCTAGTGTCCGTCAGGTGTATTAAAGAATGTTATCCACTCATCCCACAATTTAATACAAATGAGAATATAGGCACAGTTTTGTAACACCCAATATTGTTGTGCAATTTCTCCTAAGTATGCAGATACCACTTATGTGAGGGAAAACTATTGTTTGGGTGCACGGCTGGGCTCTGAAGAAAAGGAGCGCCACATGACTATTTGAAATCAAAATTTGCTGGAATCATTAGTTTAAGGCATGTCCCATTTAGAGAACTCCTGATGTCCCTAAACAGTGGAAACGCACCGCAAATGACCACGTTTTGGAAACTAGACCCCCAAATAAATTTATCTAAATGTGTAGTGAGCACCTTGAACCTCCAGGTGCTTCACAGAATTTTATAATGTAGAGCTGTGAAAATAAAAAAATAAAAACATTTTTAAAACAAAAATGTTATTTTAGTCCCAATTTTTTTTATTTTCATAAGGGTAACAGGAGAAATTGAACCCCAGTTTGTGCAGTTTCTCCTGAGTACACTGATTCCCCATATGTGGTGGAAAACTACTGTTTGGGCATAGGGCTTGAAAGGGAAGGAGTGACATTTTGGAATGCAGACTTTGATGCCATCATGTAGCGTTTTGAGAACCCCTGATGCACCTAAGCAGTGGAAATCCCCCACAAGTGACCCCATTTAGGAACTGATCTAACATTTCCTGGTATGTGAATTATATAATGTGGTGGTATACGTACATTTGTGTAGAGTGCATCAGGATGGTACACATGAGTAGTGAAGAGTGCATCAGGTTGGCATATGTGAGTTGTGTAGTGTACATCAGGTTGGCATATGAGAGTAGTGTAAGTCAGAAATTAATATAGTAGTCCATGGATGTGTGGTACAGTTTGAAGCATTCTTTTATACACAGGCGAGGTTTGTCTTAGCAGGTGTCCATTGATAAGTGGTGTCCTTGTGCACCCGCTTTCTGTAACACACTTGGCACCTCTTTTGCGACCTTCCTTTCTTTGTGCTTTGAGGAACCTCCCAGGGAACATGTTGGCTTGGTACTATATGAGCACCTTCAGTTCCAGAAGTGCTGGGGCCCTTCATGACCTCCAAAGATTAAGGCCTTGATCACAACCTCCTGAAACTGCATTTATGTAACAGTCTGAGCTACACATTGTGATAGCACATAATGCATTGTGCATTGCCATCTGTACAATGTGCACGGCTAGCTTCTTGTACCACACTTTGGTTATTCTCATGGCACTCTAGGGCTGGAGAACTTGATCAGAGAGATCAACTCCCCCATGGTCTTGTTGTACCCCAGTACACAGTCTGGTTTGGTGACTTGTGTAGAGGTACCTCACACAGCTGTTGAGGTGCTGCCATCACCATGTATAGTGGTCAAGAAAAGGACATCCCTCTTGTACTTCTACTTGACCATCAGAATGTTGTCCCTACATTTGGCTCTGCTCTCATCCTTTCTGAGCAGTTGCCAATTAGTGTCTTAAGGGTATGCCACACTAAGCGAGATTGCAAGCGAGATCGCTACTGCATCACCATTTATGACGCAGTAGCGATCTCGTTAGCGACTTAACTGTGTGTGACATGTAGCAGCGATGTGGCCCCTGCTGAGATGTCGCTGATCGCTTATGAACGTTCTGAGCCGTTTTTTGGTCGTTGGTGTCCCGCTGGTGAGCCTAAATCGCTGAGTGTGACACCCTTTATGAACGACTTCACCAGCGTCGCAGGTGGGACTAGGTCGTTATACAGATCGCTGATGAGTTGTGTTTGGAATCAAACAGCTAAGTCGCTAACGAGATCGCTACTGCGTCATAAATGGTGATGCAGTAGCGATCTCATTAGCGAACTCGCTTAGTGTGGCATACCCTTTAGGGATTTTTGAGGACAGTACCGCAGGGTTCAGTAGCTTGAGAAGAGAGGGACTTGAAAAGTGGGATACTGGTATAAAAGTTATCTATATAGAGGTGATAACCTTGATCCAGCAGTGGGTGGATCAAATACCACACAATTTTCCCACTCACACCCAGAACAGGGGGGCAATCAGAAGGTTCAATCCAGGTCTCCTTCCGTTCATAAACACTAAACCTGTGGGTTTTCCCCGAGGTACTCTCGCACAGCTTGTAAAGTTTAATGCCATACCTGGCCCTCTTACTGGGTGGGTATTGCTGGAATTTGATCGTCCCCTTGGTATTGATAAGGGACTCATCCACACAGATGTCCCTTTGGGGCACGTACACTTCAGCAAACTTGTTGCTGAAGTGATCAATGACCGGCCTAACTTTGAAAAGTCTGTCAAAGTTGGGTTAATCTCAAAAAGGACATTGTGCATTATCATTGTAATGCAAACATTTTTGGAGTGCTTCAAATCGTTTACTGGTCATAGCCATGCGGAACATTGTAGTGCTATACAAAACGTCAACACTCCAATATTGCCGAAGTACTGGTTTCTTCTCTAACTCCATGTGAATGACCAGGCTCTAAAACATAATTTCTACTGAATCTACAGGGGTCCAGTTAGAAAATGGTGAAGGATGATTTTGTGGCAAAAATTGCTGGTAGTACAAATTTGTCTTGGCCACCATGAGGTTTACAAAATCCTCAGAGAAAAAGAGTACATTTCTGTGAGTCCATTGGTGTCAAATTTGATTCATGATTACACCATGATTACACCACAAAATCAGGAATCAGTGGTTCATAATCTTCAGATGGCGAGGTTCATACGGGGTCAGTAACGGGCGCTAGTTCGTTTTCTGTCTTGTGGCATCTGTGTGGTGTGGTATAACTTGAAGAAGAGAAGGAGGAGGAAAAATAAAGGATGGTAGGTCCTTCTCCCTCCCTATCAGTGTCGGAGGCAAGGAAGGCATATGCCTCATCCACTGAATATCGTGACTGGGACGAACGGGATATTTTTTCATGTATGCGGTATTTGTGTGTTTACTAAATTTTGTTCATGTGTGTGCATGTGTGAGTGCTTTTTTATATAAAAATTTGGTAAAATAAAAAACATACTTACTAAACGGGTTTCAGTAAAAAAATAATTACTGAGATGCCGCAACTATCTTACACTAACCCTGACTACATTCAGTCAAAAATACTGTAGTAGACACCGATTACTACGGTATATTTTTACTGTCCCTAATCTAAATTTTTTTTTATTTATTGTTTCACACTCAAAAGAAAAATGGAGGTTGATCACTGATGTGCGTCAATAATCAGCACTCGATGGCTGTAGGACACACGCACGCACGGATGTGATTCTTTTTTTCCGCACTATCTGACACTAACAAAATTCAGTAAAAAGTACTGTAGTAGACACAGACTACTATGGTACATTTGTAATGTATCTGGACCCTAATCTATCTTCTTTTAAATTCTTTTTTCACCCCCCCAAAAAATTCAACAACTTTAGGTCGATCACTGATGTGCGGCAGTGATCAGCTCTCGACCGCTGTGAGAATCAGCAGGTCATGGTACCGCATTAACAATATGACCTATCCATATGTACAATGTTGGTAAGTACCTACCCACGTGGTCATATGGATACATCCAAGGTCATGAAGGGGTTAAAAGAAAAGTTCTTTTCAGGGCTACATATTTTCTTTTTCCTATTAATACCAGAAATTTTGCAGACATACTGTATATTATATACTTAATTTAAAATACGCAAGGTGTGCTGCTGATGGTGCATGTCGAGGCCATGTGCCAGGTGAAACTGTGCCTGCTGCAGAAGCACAACAAACAGGCTCATCCACGAAACCTAGCCTCGAGTACTACTTTGCATGAGGGCGAGGGACACCACTCTTGAAGCAAGAACAGTGTGAATAGGTGGTCAGTTGAATTTCAGATAATGCTTCCAGTATGTTTTCCACACCATGTTGATGGCAGGTCTGTCTTACGAAGGCCCAGGCTGTACCAGACTCATTCCAAATTCTAGTAAATGCAGAGCCCTGTTGCATTACTGCTTCTCGCAGCCCATGACCGCATCGCCGCATCTCTTCATCCACCCACTGATTTATTTCCCAAAGCTGCCTGTCTGTTGTGAATGTTTTAGAAATGTATTCTGAGCAGAAGCTCCCTCTGGTGGTTACAAACAGTACTGAACCATTCAATGAGGATTGGCAATCAGGAATCACAGAATGGCTGGATATAAGGGAGGTTCCCCCCCATCATGGTTGCCGGTGATCAATTGTTCTTGTCTCAACTTTGTTTCCTGGTTCACTTGGAAGCTTGCTGAGTCTTGCCTCTTCTCCTGCTCTCAGATAAGATATTTTCTGTTTTTTGTTTTTGTGCTTGCCATTTGCATATTTCTCTGCATTTCTGTGAGGTTGGCCAGGTTCCCCTCCCCGGGGGGCTTGGGCTCCTCTCGGTTCCTCTGCAGCCACTGTTGTTTGTTCATTTGCCTTTTCCAGTTTTTTCAGTGGCTGCGGCTTAGTTTTGTTACACCAGAGAACTAATTTAGGTGGTAGAGGTCGTGTGATCTCAGGTGTTTTTGCAATTAGTAGCGTTGGCTTTTTTTAGGGTTTTTTTTGGATTGCAGTAAGTATCCTTCCTATCCTTTTCTGTCTAGGCAGGTAGGGCCCCAGCGTTTGCTCATACTATTTTGTGTCTGTGTCTGTATTTCCTCTTGTCTAACCGCCATTACATGTTTGGGGGCTTCCTATGTTCTTTGGGGATCTGCTCCGGGGCAGATAGCTTTCCTCTTTCTATCTTTAGGTGTAGTTAACCTCTCAGGCTGTGACGAGGCGTCTAGGACCAACGTAGGAACGCTCCACGGCTGCCTTTAGTTGTGGTGGTTAGTCAGGGTACTGCAATCCAGTAGATTCCAACCTCTCTGGTGTATTGCCGTTTTTGCCTGCTCTCCTCAGCTACCAAAACATAACACCTGTCCCTTCTACAGGCCTTTTCCTTTTCCCACTCCTTCTTCCAATTCTCCATGTTCTGGGCCATACATGGGTGCTTCACCCCCATGGCAAACCAGCCACATGGTCCATCGACCTTCATAAATTGCACGGCCTCCCTAGAATACAAGCTGTTGAGTCTTTGCGGTAAATATTCTCTTTTTACATCAGTGTGACTGATGTACACCACATCTCTGGTAACTTTCTCCTTGATGAATCCGAAATCACTGCTCCTCAAATTCTCCTGCACATGGCCCTTCACTCCACTCTTGTGCCAGCTGCTCTACCATCTGTCTCTCCTAAATGGCTTTATTCTGGCCTATACAAAATTAATGTATCTTGCGCAGCTTCTCTCTTCCTTTGACCTGGGTAGGAAGAGATTCTAGCAGGGCCTGGTTTGGTATCTCTCTTTTACAGGACAACTTGGGGCTTGTTGAACTTGAATGGCACTGGCTCATCACCGAACTACCACCAACATGCCTATAGAGGGTGGTTTCTTTGTCCCAGGACTTGGTTGCTGTCAACCCCCCCTGTTTATCAGCTTCCCCTCTTACAGGCCTCTCGAATCACCACCCTCTCCTCACGGTCCTTTTGGGTCTAAGCTTCTCCCTCACTGGCCTCTCAAATAACAACTCTCTTCTTACGGGCCTCTTGGGTCTCAGCTTACTCCTCATGAGCCTCCTCCACTCTCTGGACTTGGGACATAGGGTAACTATGGACTCTCCACAGCAAATGACAGGAACCTGACAACGGACTAGGAGGTTTGAAGACAAACTAGAAACTAAAATTGCTCAGGCACCTCCCTACGGGGGAGGGTGCCTTAAATACATGATGCCTTCCAGCAATAGGCTAGGGACACTTACGGAGTGCATTCACTGCCCTTTCAAGAATTGGAAAACGCGTTCGCCCTAAGTGCATTTCCAGGAAACCTAAGGGACATGCGCAGGCTCTGGGACCTGGGGGCTGCAGTGGGAGCCTGAGCAGGAGAAACAGCAGAGCAGCAGTGATGGTGAGCATGTCGGCTTCCCTGCTGGAAGGAGGGGGAAGAACCATGCAGGTACGCTAGCTTTTCAAGAAGGAACTCTTTTAAAGCCTGGATGCTGGATCTAGGGTGATGCTTAACTTGTCTCTTTAGAATTCCTCATAGGTGTTTCCTATGGGTTCAGCATATTTGGCCACTGAATCACTTTCTCCCTGTTCTTCACAAATGCAACAGATATATGTATTTTGGTTCATTGCCATGTTGGAAAAGTGCATCTCTACCAAGGGCACGAAGTGATGGTGGGCTGGTAGCATCTTCTCATTTAATACACAGCAGTACATCTGTTAATTGATGATTCCATCAATGAAATGTAGCTCCCGACACCAGCAACACTCATGCAGCCCCACATAAGGACACTACCACTACAATGTTTACTGTAGGCACCATGCATTAAAACAAGTGATGGTACAATGTTCTCTTTCAATATAGATCAGAACATATGTGAATTCATAATACTATAAATGAAATGTAGCTTTCCAACACCAGCGGCGCTCATAGAGCCCCACATAAGCATACTGTCATGACCATGTTTCGCTGTAGGCAATATGCATTTTTCTAAATTCATTTTTCTAAATGCATTGTACACATTAGCATGAATCAAACTGATTTGATGCAAATTTTATTCAAGTTGAAGTTTTATGAAATTTGATTAATTTGCGAATTTAAGATAGTGAGAGCACATCAGAGCTCATAGCTCATCAATTGAGATAGATAGCGAAAACCCTAAAGCATTGGACAAATACTCCAGAACATAATGTGTTGTATACAGCGTCGGACTGGAACACCTTGGGCCCACCAGAGA
>VIAB01022547.1:24619-45522 GCA_009801035.1 Oophaga pumilio
TCCACACAGCACTATACGTGGAGGAAGGCAGAACACAAACAAATACGAAAAGTGGACATTTAAGGATTAGAAGCTGGTGATTTGGAGCGATTACACAAAATTCAATAGACTAGGCACTGATAGGTGCAAATAAGACTGAAAGAAACAGGGGAAAAAGGCCTAATGGATTGAGAAATTGAACGAAATGTCAAGTTTGGTGTAGGAAGCCTGATGATGTGGGATTGTTTCCCAGTCAAAGGCATTGGGTACTTGACCAGGATTCATGGTGGTCTCAGTGCTGAGCTATATGTGAGTATCCTACAAGATGAGTTACTTCGTACACTCTAGTACTATGGCTATGAAAAGGACGACATAGTGTTCCAACAGGACAACAGCACCAAGCATATGTCAAGATTTGCAAAGAATTGGTTGAATTGCAATAAAGTAGAGATGCTGGAATGGCCCCCACAGTCCCCAGACCTCAACCCAATCATACACTTGTTGGTAGACTTGAAGAAAAAGCTGTATACATGCCCAAATGAGTTGACCAGTATGCACCAAATTTGAGTACATGTAGAAGAGACCTGAGATCAAATTTTGGTTGACACATGTTTGAATCTGACCGAGAGCATGCCCAAAAGGATTCAGGCAGTGCTGAAAGCCAAAGGTGGATTTACAAAATACTAATAAAATAATAAAAATTTTAATTTAGATCTTTAGGAGCAAAACAGTAACAAAGCAGTGACATGACAAGAGTCTGCATAATTAATCATATACTAAATAGCTGTAAGTCAAATAAGTATGATATATCCATGATGATTGTCTATAAAATGATAGAAGTCTCATGTTGGAAGCAATAGTGAATGGTGAGATATGGAGACTGAACGTCAAAATTTCAAACCATTGTTATCCTTTTTTTTCTTCACTCCTATACTTTTGTGTAAAAGTTTTAACAAAAATGTATTACTTATTGAAATGATATGAACATCAAAAATAATTATTTTTTCAGCATGCATGCAACATGTTATTTGCAGATACTTTTCAGTTTCTGCCTGTAAGCAATTTTCTAAAATCTTTGCAATTATGTGGGGGAAGAGCTGGAGTGGCAGAACCCAGGAAACAAAGGCACACCCCATGCAAACATGCACAAACTCCATGCAGGTATTGTATTTGGCCTGATTAGAACCCAAGACCCCAGCGCTACAAGGTAATGGTGCCAACCACTGAGCGACCGTCCTGCTATCATGCTTTATTAGAAACACTGAATTGGGCTAGGGCTACACTTCAGCATTTGTTGTATGACTCTAAAATCGCAGTGTAACATTACAATATCTTAGGCCTCATTCACACATCAGTATTTCATCAGTATTTGTATGCCAAAACCAGGAGTGTCTCCAAAACACAGAACAGGTGACAGTCTTTCAATTATAGTTTTTCTCTGTAAGGTCCACTCCTGGTTTTGGCATACAAACACTGATGAAAAATACTGACCAAATACTGACGTGTGAATGAGGCCTTATATAGGGATGAGCAGACCTGTGGAAGTTGTACCCTAGGCTTATTCTCACTCCTGTAAGGCACACCAGCTACTAAATGAACAAACTCGATAATTCAATTTTTCCTTAGTTTACCATTTCCTTAGCATGATAAATGTAATCAGATACTTATTTCTCAGTGTGTAGAAAGTCGTCACTTCCATAAAGCTGTCAGACAGTGAAATCTGACCTATGTAAGTGAATTTTATGATAAATAGACTGCGCTGGCTAATATATTAGATGTTGCAGATCTCGAGATTCTCACATTTTAATGACCATAAAAAAAATCCAGATTTTATACATTTCTAAACTTGATGTGAAATAATATACATGCCTGCCAAGGGTTGAAAGCCTTTAGTATAAATAGTTGATTGAAACAGTAACACAATTTCCAAGCTGTCCAATATTTGCCATGCGTAGAGAGCTTTTTATATAAATATGGAGCCTTGCGTCAGATAGGTTGTAGACACCATAGTTTCAATTGGGATTCCACAATTTATTGGGCAAGTGTTAAATGCCATTTGTTATTTAGATAATGCCGGCCCAAGCTGATGACATGGAGCTGGCTGTATATTTTTATTCTTTTCTACCAGTGATTTATATTATGGCGGTGTGCTGTCAAACATTATTATACAGTGGATGGTGTGGCTTGTAACAATGCACAGCTCAGATTTGGGAATTGTGTACTTTTAGTGACATCTCCCCTCAATTATTACTATATGGCATTGTAGTTATTAGATACGTGATAGCTTTGTCTGTTAAAGCCAGAGTAAAAGAGCGTTCACACTGCAAGATTATCATGCATGAACATTTGTAGGAACAGTCGCTTCATGATAATCTTCCGGTTTAAATTGGCTGCTGATCGCCTTAAGAATTAGCAAAACACGCATTCATTAGTTGAAATGAGCTCTTTGGTTTTCAAAAAAGTTCATTGTTCCTGGCAGCGCATTGTCCTATGGAAACTAGACTCTCTGTGCTGAGAACCATGGCCGCCTATGGGCACTGATCTATAAGTGGTGGCTCAGTACACATAGAAAAGTATTCTCTACCTGTGTAAACTGCGCGTTATGAGGATTGTCCAATGCCGGGAGTTTGGCATAGAGTGACTGCACACTTGTGGTCCTTTAGTGCTGCTCATACCCGTGAGATAGTTATGGCCAAACTTTGGCTGACAGCGATCTCTCTCATCTCACCTGTGCACATGAGTAATCAGACACCAGCATTCATGTGTTTTTAACTAGAAGAGGGGAGAAAACCACTTTCGGACACCTCCGCCAGCTGCTTATCTTCCCTGAAAACTATAGTATTGAGCATTGACATTTGATGTTCTGATCCTTCTCTCCCCTCAAAATACTCTATAATAAGAGAGTTGGGAGGGCCCCATATATATTAACCCATTGGCTAATTCTCATCTCCTTCATATGGAGGCCATAAAAGTCATATTTAGATTGCTTCAGTATGAAGGGCCCTAAGTGTGCATGCTCACTCATAAAATGAATAACCAGCGGTATGTTACATTACAGCGCCAGCTACCTTACCAGTCATTGAACTAGCGATTATTTTTCTTTATAGTATAATCGCTAATCTTTGTCCTGCGCTGCCTCAGGTTTGTATATTTGGGCCTATAACCAAGTTATAGTGAGCAGGAGATATTTTTGGCATGAGTCATCACCACCAATGTACTTGAATATTGTAGTAATTTATACATCAGCTGCCATCAGTTCCTAACTTTGAGAGCAATTAAGTTTTAGAAATATATTTAAAGGGAATCTGTCAGCAGAATTTAATTTCAAAACTATTTATATGCACATGTAGGTCTTTTAGAAACAAGTCCATGCAGGAAGAGATGGCGCTGAGAAAGGAATAGAGCTGGAGTGACAGAGGCTTCAGCTCTACAATATACATTTGCAGATCAATTCAAATGCTGATTTCTCAGTAATGGAGGAACGGACTGGACCTGTAAAGGGATTGTTGGACTTGTGTTGGAAATAGATACATGCGTCTTTAAACAGTTTGAGGGGGTGACATACGGCTGACAGATTCCATTTAAAGAGGACCTACCGCTACTCCTGACAGGGCTGTTTAGTAAATACTTGAATATTGCATAAAAAAATAACATTGCTGTGCTGCTTCTCTGTTATTCCTACTACAAATGTACTGACACTGTCCAATCAGTGCTGTCTTTGACAGATTCTGTAGAACACACTACTTTGATAAGGGATAAAGTAATATTCATCACGCATCAATTTAAAAAAAAAATTCCAGGACAAATGACAAAGGAACTGTATAGTGCAGGGTCATGAGAAAAGATGCTCCAGAATTATTATTTCATGGAGAATATGCACAGTTGAAACCAGAAGTTTACATACACTATGTAAAAAGACACATGTCATGATCCAGTCCAGAGTTTGTTTTCAGCGGTCTCCTCTCTGGACTGGTCATACGGGGGTTAATCCCCTCTGCCTCGTTTTGGAGCTGGCTGGGCTATTTCAGTTTTCAGTCCTCTCAGCCTTCCGGCTTGTGCCAGCTATAGTTTAAGCTTCCAAGCTAGTGCCTCTGACCTGTATTCCTTAGTGATCTTTCTGCCCCTGACTACCTGTCCTTGTGTATGACTCGGCTTGATCTCTGGACTCTGCTTCTGGTTTTCCATTTCTGATACCACGTTCCCGGTTGGCTCTAACTTCTTGCTTGTACCCCGGCTATGTGTTACGTCTCACATTTTGGATACCACGTTCCTGATAGGCCCTGACTTCTTGCTTGTCCCTGACTATGCGCTTGCTATTACCTTTGGTACTTCTGCTCCTGACAGTGTCTGATTCGGCTAGTCTGACCACTCTTTCATTACCTGTGACACCTGTGCTGCTGCTCTGTGTTATTACGCTATGTGTGTGTAACCTCTCTTCCCCCACCAGTACCCCCTGGTGGAGGTTGCACTGTACTGCACTGCAGCAGCACTTTACAACACATACGCATGTTTTACTCAGTATCTGGGAAGCCTAAGAACACCATCCCAACTGTGAAACACTGGGGTGGCAGCATCATGTTGCGGGGTTGTTTTGCTGCAGGAGGAACTTTCACAAAATAGATGTCAATGTGGAAGGATATCCAAAACATTTGACCCAAGACATTCAGTTTAAGGACAATGTTACCAAATACTAATGAAATGTATGTAAACTTGATGTGCAAAGCTGGTAGAGACATACTCCAAAAGACTGCAGTAATTGCAGTGAAAGGTGGTCCTACAAAATATTGACTCGGGGGGGGGGGGGCGGAACACAAATGCATGTTATGATTCTCAGATTTATATTTTCAAAATATTTAGAAACCCATATATCATTTCCTTTACACTCCACAAATACTACTTTATGTTGTTATACAGTATTACAAAAAATATAAATAAGTGTGTGAGTGTAGTGTGAAACAATGTGAAACTTCATAGGGTATGAATACTTATTCAAGGCACTGTAAATTAGGAAAGCAGACAATGATTAATAAAGTTAGTAATATAATTTGTTCCCCTGAAAATGCCATTTTAGTTATTTCGTAAAAATGTTATGTGCCAGCTGATAACTATTATTTTAAGCTGAATAAATGTAATCTATGGTACTGGACACCTGACAAGTATTTGGATAGTGTGTCCTTTATACCAGTCAATTACAGGAAAGCGCATAAATGACTAATTCACTCCGGCCTCAGTAATTTTTGACTAAATTATAGCTTTTGATATGCCAGATGAGAGAATGGTATCCTTTAACTAGGAGTTATCTCTTTCCTCCCAGGAGGCCGCCCTTTCCTTGTCATGCTATGAGATGAAAGGCAGTGTAACCCCTGTACACCCTCACAGATAAAGCAAACAAGATACAGATACTAATTTCATCAATGCTCTTCCTGTGCAATGAGCTGTATAGGAATGAATAATGAGTTTTTATTACTTATAGATGGTTTTAAAGCGTTTTTCAGCCTGAAGAGCATCATCAACTCAATTATAAACTGGCTGGCATATGGGAGGACGTTTTAGTTGGCTCTTTCTTGGTAAAAAGGGCGTTGTGGTTGGTTGATATTAAAAGTGTGTTAACACTAACACTTATGGAACAGTAAGGTTGTCATACATAAAGCAATACG
The DNA here is from genome assembly GCA_009801035.1 of Oophaga pumilio. Lineage (NCBI taxonomy): Eukaryota > Metazoa > Chordata > Amphibia > Anura > Dendrobatidae > Oophaga > Oophaga pumilio. Next base: position 30,256 of record VIAB01022547.1, read on the forward strand.
GTTTGTAGTGGGTGAGTCACTCACCACCCTACCCGGAGAAATTGCTGTAACTTCTAAAAGAGACCTTCTAGCGTACTGAAATTTGGACTGTACGTACCTTGGTTCATGAGAAACTGATGTTTTAAAGCAGGTGTTAAAAACATCCACTGTTTTCATCCAGGCATGCCTGCACGTGCCATTCCATATTGTTGAACGTATTCTGCAGGATGTCTGGGGTAATAGCCTGAATTTCTCTGAGTGCCTATAATGTTTGTGGCTCCAATCCTTCCAATGACCCCAAAGGAAAAAATCTGGCTGTGTTAAATCAGGTGATTTTGGTGGCCACAGTCCCTTGGAGATTACTCTATCATCATTGACATGCCTGTCTCCTGCGAAAGCCTGTGCAACGATTTATGTGGAGATTTCAGAAATCACTGTTTCACATCTTGAATTGTTTCTTCAGACATCCTCGGATGTCCTCCATCTTGCCTATCCAGTAATGTTTCTGTACATTCCAGTTTATTCACCAATAATAAAACACACAGTTTGGACTGCAAATTTCTACGGCCAAACTTGATTAGAAAATCACTTTGGCACCTCCTTTTTCCAATAAGTTTTCACAATGAAAACACACTCCTCCAAACTGTATTTGTACATTGTTAATAAATGAGGAAGGAATTTGGCAGGAGTGAAAAGCAAGCTCCGCATATAATGCAGACATGCAGAAAGGCGTGCAGCAAGTCTATCTCGTAGTTGAGTCAACCGGCGGGGTGACAAGTCTGCGAGACCACTCGGTGAGAGGATGTTTCTTATCGCTATGGCTGAGGTTCATTGCACTCTCACTTCCCATGAGCTAAAGTATGTACAGTCTAAATATTAGTATGATCGCCCGTCTCTTTTAGATGTTACAGAAATTTTTCCAGGTAAAGTAGATAGTGAATCACCCAGTATTTACCAGGCAATGTGGCTGGCACCTATGGTTGTCAATGTAGCTGACACTTATAGGGGCAATGTGACATTTATTTAGCAATAACACCTATAGGACAATGCCTGACACTGCTGGAGTATATTTTAGGTTCTGACATGGTACAGTAGGTGTTTTGTGCTTCACTATTATATGGTTTTATTTGGTGTCATTATGCCTGCAGCACTAGGTTATTTGATTAGTGCTGATATAGTGGTAATATGAACGTTGTATGTAGCATTTGCTTGCAGGTGAGGTCATGGCACCACCATAGATTGGCTGGTGAGTTGTGAGTAGGTGTGCTATACACATGCCCCTTGTCCAGTGATGCGCAAAAAGTGTCCATTGTATAAAACATCTGCTCCAAGGCATATATTCTTGTTTTGAGTCTAAATTGAGCCAGAATTCTAGCGCATTTAGCATAGTAATGTATTCTAGAACATTTAGCATTGTAAATCTTCCCAATGTATTCTAAAATTCCATTTTTATGTACAGGTGATGCTCCAAAAAGTTGAATGTCAACTTCTTTATAACCACAAGTCATTAACTAATTTATTATTGAGCATAGTAGGTGAAAGCTTAGCTATTTTTTCTGAACAGAAAGTGTTGCTCTACATCAGGGGTTTTAAACACGTATAACTGCAGTATAGGGACCTGGATATGGTGACATGACTACAATATGGGGACCTGGATATGAGGGCATAACTACAATATGGGGACATAACTACAATATGAGGACCTGGATGGGGACATAACTACAATATAAGGACCTGGATGAGGACATAACTGCAATATGAGGACCTGAATATGGGGACATAACTACAATATGGGGACATACAGTGGGTAGGGAAAGTATTCAGTCCCCTTTAAATTTTTCACTCTTTGTTTCATTGCAGCCATTTGGTAAGTTCAAAAAATTTAATTTTTTCTCATTAATTTCTACATTTCTGTTTTTTTTCAGTCAAGATGGGGTGCAGAGTGTACATTTATGAGAAAAAAATGAACTTTTTTGAATTTACCAAATGGCTGCAATGAAACAAAGTGTGAAAAATTTAAAGGGGTCTGAATACTTTACAAACTCACTGTATATACAATATGGAGACCTGTTTATGGGGACATGACTACAATATGTGGATCTAGATGGGGACCTGAATGGCGACACAACTACAATATGAGGACCTAGAAGGGGACATATCTACAATATGGGGACCTGGATATGGGGACATAACTACAATATAAGTACACATTTGTTATCACCACATCCATAATGACCAAGCTCTAAAAAAAAATAAAAAAAAAATGTTCAAAAGGTGTTTAGAAAAAAATGTTATCACTAAAAATGTCACTTTGTCGTTCAAAGAATGTGGTCCCCCCAAATTAATTTTTTTTCTATATTTGGCCCATAAACCCAGCCGAGTTTGAGACCCTTGCTCTACATCTACAATATAAGGGCTCGTTCATACCACCTGATCGATCGGACGAGTACTATCTGATTTTTTATCACATACAGTAGCACTCGGACCAATGTTATTCAATGGGGCAGTGTTGATGACAGGTTTTTTTTCACTGGCAGAATCTGTCTGTGAAAAAAAAAACGCAGTATGCTGCTATTTCACTCTGAAGTCGGATGGGTGCAAGAAAACAGTTGGATACCATACGAAGCCACAGTAAAGCATTTGACTTTTATAGATACATTACAATTTTGTGGCATAGAAAAGTATAAATTGTCTTGTAAAAAATTAATAGCTGCTGATTAAAGAAAACGGATTGCATATGGATGACAAGTTAGAAAAAAAATGATCCCACTTTTCTGGATGAAAATCATAGTTTAAATGTGAGTGATGAAGACAACATGAAGCTTGCCAAGTATGTGTATTATTGACAGATAAAGATCAGATTCTATCTCCACCAAGAGCGTACACTACGCTTACAGTCACTTGATATTTACGAAGTATCCCATGTCACTAACATATTTTAGTATGATATTTTAATGATTGTTTGGTGGTTACTACTAAATATTCGTTTATAGAGGTCTACTTTTGACATTATCTAATTATTTGAAGCATCGTCTTCAATTCATATGAAATGTTCAAGACTTGGATTGACATTATTAACCAATGATGCAGACTACTTTAATTATTCTGCTTCCCACAACTAAGATGAAATGATAGTGACGTCAGTCGGAATCCTGCGCTGTAAATAACTGTTATCCAAACTGTTTGCACACTATGGTAACAAGGAGTGTGATTTCCTCTTTTTGTTTTCACAAAGGAAAATGCATTCATAGTAACATTTCTATCAATGGCCAACAGAGTAAAAAGGCATAAAAGTGATGCAAACCACCTTAAAGGGGTTGGCCGGTCTAAAATGACAAGTCTGCAATTACTCTATGTGACTGCAGACTTGTGAATCCTTACAGTGCACTCACTGCACACTGTGAGGATTTTCCAGGGCCTGGAATGGAGGACACATGACCGCATGAATGCGATATCCATACTCCCGGCCAGAATCCGACTAGGCTGTTTCCGGCCTCACACAGTACACTTGTATTGAGCGCTGCTCACTGTGGGGTTTCACAAGTCAGCAAGCATAGTAACGGCGTGTTTTCCACTTTGTCCACATTTTAAGAAGTAAATCGGGTACTTGATTTTGTGGTACTTACTAGTTCATCGGTATTACAATTCATTACAATTCAGTGCTGACCTCCTTCTTTGTAAAGCACCACTCGCTTTTTAGTAGAGCCTTCCTTACATGTTGCTTCACAAAGGATGAGATCCTGTAATAATTTTATATTAGTATGGTCCACAAAATCATAAACACAACACGTTTATTAAATGAAATGCAAAAGAGGGCAACCGGGGCAAAAGAGTTGCACAAGGCTATGAAATACCTTCTTAAATACAATGTTCCCAATGTAAAATAAAACTAACCTGTCTTCACCTCTCATCCTAGTGATGTCAGTGCCAGATCTCCTCAGGTTCACATGATATTGTTATGCCACGCGAGCCTTGCAGCTGATCAGCTTCTGCTATTGAGATTCTGCGCGCTCTATTACTTCAGACGTCCAAGGTTCATCCACAGGATGTGAGTGCACAGCAGCTCAATACTACGGTTTACTGCGAGGCTTGCATGGCTTAACATTGGGAGACCCGGTTCCGACATTGCCGGAACTTCGCCTGTACAGGAAGTTGATTATCTGTTATTTTTATTTTACACTGGGAAATATAGAATATAAAAAGGAGTTGTCCTAGTAGTGGACAAACCATTTACATTTCATTATTTGTTTCACATGCAGAAGAAGCTAGAAGCATTTGTCCTCATGAGAAGGAGCTTGCTACATATACAGCCATGGACAAAAGTTTTGAGAATGACACAAATATTAATTTTTACAAAGTCTACTGCTTCACTTTTTCTAATGGCAATTTGCATATACTCCAGAATGTTATAAAGAGTGATCAGCTTAACAGCAATTACTTGCAAAGTCAATATTTGGCTAGAAAATGAACTTTATCCCCCAAAACACATTTCAACATTATTGCAGCCCTGCCTTAAAAGGACCAGCTAACCATCTCTTCAGTGATTGCTCCATTAACAGAGGTGTGGGAGTTGATGAGGACATGGCTGGAGATCAATCTGTCATGATTAAGTAAGAATGACACCACTGGACACTTTAAAAGGAGGCTGGTGCTTGGCATCATTGTTTCTCTTCTGTTAACCATGGTTATCTCTAAAGAAACACGTGCAGTCATCATTGCAATGCACAAAAATGGCCTAACAGGGAAGAGTATCGCAGCTAGAAAGATTGCACCTCAGTCAACAATCTATCGCATCATCAAGAACTTCAAGGAGAGAGGTTCCATTGTTGCCAAAAAGGCTCCAGGGCACCCAAGAAAGACCAGCAAGCGCCAGGACCGTCTCTTAAAAGTGTTTCAGCTGCAGGATCTGGCTACCAGCAGTGCAGAGCTTGCTCAGGAATGGCAGCAGGCAGGTGTGAGTGCATCTGCAGGCACTGTGAGGCGGAGACTCTTGGAGCAAGGCCTGGTCTCAAGGAGGGCAGCAAAGAAGCCACTTCTCTCCAGAAAAAACATCATGGACAGACTGATATTCTGCAAAAGGTACAGGCAGTGGACTGCTGAGGACTGGGGTAAAGTTATTTTCTCTGATGAATCCCCTTTTCGATTGTTTGGGACATCAGGAAAACGCCTCATTCGGAGAAGACAAGGTGAGCGCTACCACCAGTCTTGTCTCATGCCAACTGTTAAGCATCCTGAAACCATTCATGTGTGGGGTTGCTTCTCAGCCAAGGGAATCGGCTCTCTCACAGTCTTGCCTAAAAACACAGCCATGAATAAAGAATGGTACCAGAATGTCCTCCAAGAGCAACTTCTCTCAACCCTCCAAGAGCAGTTTGGCGATCAACAATGCCTTTTCCAGCATGATGGAGCACCTTGCCATAAAGCAAAGGTGATAACTAAATGGCTCAGGGAACAAAACATAGAGATTTTGGGTCCATGGCCTGGAAACTCCCCAGATCTTAATCCCATTGAGAACTTGTGGTCAATCATCAAGAGACGGTTGGACAAACAAAAACCTAAAAATTCTGACAAAATGAAAGCATTGATTGTGCAAGAATGGACTGCTATCAGTCAGGATTTGGTCCAGAAGTTGATTGAGAGCATGCCAGGGAGAATTGCAGAGGTCCTGAAGAAGAAGGGTCAACACTGCAAATATTGACTTGCTGCATTAATTCATTCTGTCAATATAAGCTTTTGTTACTCATATGTTTGCAATTATTATATTTCTGTCTGTGATAAAAACATCTGTCAAACACACATAAAAACCAGAGGGCAGCAGATCATGTGAAAATGTAATATTTGTGTCATTCTCAAAACTTTTGACCATGACTGTAGATCTCTACAGCTCCAATTGAACCCTATACTAGATCATGTATAAGCTTCCCCCAATGGTTGATGGTTGCAGGTTTTATAATTTCATTCTTTGGACATGCAGTGAAATAGGATATTTGTTTAATATTTGAAAACTACAAATTTGACCAGTTCCAATTTCTGCTCGGAGTGGTAATGTTCTCTTTATGCTTGTTGCGGTGTATGTCTCAGATCTGTGATTTTGAGACCACTGATGAAGTACAGTCTTCATATAGCCATGTTAGATGTGTTTGGTACTTTATACATAACAAGAAATAAATAAGATTAAGCTTCCTAAATCTAAACCTTATATTTTATCTGCTAAAATCACTAATATACAGTATTACAAGGGAAATAGGATTTTTACTTATTTTTTAACACTATGTTTTCCCTTTTGTAGGAAGAGCAAGGAATTTCCTGTGAGTTATTGGATGACGACTATCTGAAATGTAGTGTGGGATTTCCATTCATGAGGTCACGTTCCAAGGTAAGCTGATAAAATGAGTTTATGCCAAATGCTATATAATTGGGAGGTAAGTATAAAGAACCATATGCTATTTTTTTATTAAAGTTTACTACTGCTATTATTAATGCTAGTATCCTGCTCAGGGCCGCTATCAAGACACCACTGTTGTCAGGGGTCCATGGCTCATCCTCACGGTCACAGTGACTCTGGCCCTAAAAATGAAGCCCATGTATTGCCTGTGGATCAAAATGTGTAAGCCTCAATTAGTGTTTTCTTCTCTCATTCTAAAGAGAGCCACTAAATTTATCATATTGATTTTACAAATTAATGTGGTATTGTGCATGGTAAAGAGAATTTTGACATGTGGCAATACAGCTGGAAAAAAAAAAAAAACATTTGTTTTTATGTGACACTGATAATACTAATGGCAGCTGTGGTCTTTAACTGGAGTGGTGGAACCACTGTGCCGTGAGCCGAGGAGAGCCTGAAGGTGGGGTTAGACTTGGCTCCTGATTGATATGAGATGCTACACCAGGACAGACCTCGAACGCACGGTAGACGACCTCCAAGGACAGGTAGCTGGAACATCCCTGTAGGAGAGTACAGCTGACACAGGCAGGCACGTCATCAACACATGAACCACAGATGCTGGCAGGTATGGCTGGTATACAGATAGGCACTGACAGATGCAGGTTGTTAGTGCTGGTATACAGATAGACACTGGGAGGTGCAGGCTGGAATACAGATGAGCACAGCAGGTGCAGGCTAGTATACAGATGGGCACGGTAGGTGCAGGTTGGTATACAGGTGAGCATGGCAGATGCAGGCTGGTATACAAATGAGCACAGCAGGTACAGGCTGGTATACAGATGAGCACAGCAGGTACAGGCTGGTATACAGATGAGCACAGCAGGTACAGGCTGGTATACAGGTGAGCATGGCAGATGCAGGCTGGTATACAAATGAGCACCGCAGGTACAGGCTGGTATACAGATGAGCACAGCAGGTACAGGCCGGTATACAGATGAGCACGGCAGGTGCAGACTGGTATACAAATGAGCATGGCAGGTATAGGCTGGCATACAGATAGACACTAGGAGGTGCAGACTGGAATACAGATGAGCACGGCAGGTGCAGGCTAGTATACAGATGGTCACGGCAGATGCAGGTTGGTATACAGGTGAGCATGGCAGATGCAGGCTGGTATACAAATGAGCACGGCAGGTATAGGCTGGCATACAGATAGACACTATGAGGTGCAGGCTGGTATACAAATGAGCACGGCAAGTATAGGCTGGTAAATAGGTAGGTTGGCAAGGCTGATATTCTGGCAGGCAGGTGCTGGTGAGTACGGCTGAAATATAGGCAGACAAGGCAAGTAAAGATGGACTGACTGACAGTACCTGGGGACCTGACAACTATCAAGCATGCAGAAGACTAACTATACATGTTGCTCAGGCACCTCCATTCAGGTGGAGGTGCTTTAAATAATGTGTCTCCCAGCCATTAGCTGGGGACACTTTAAGATGGCACGCGCACCCTTTAAGAAGTAGGGAGCGCTTGTGCTCTAAGCATAGTGCATGGGGATCAGTGCATCATGCACAGACTACGGCCGAAGAAGGAGGAGGAAGAAGTGTGGGACAGGGGTTGTGGCAGTGAGTGAGCTGGCATCCCTGCCCGAGGAGGAGAGAAGCATGCGGGGACGCCGACTCTACATGGTCCAGTTCACAAACAGTCTGTAATCTACTCAACAACTCCCCAACGTTTTCCAGATTCTCCTTCACATTTGGTTATCACTAAAGTATGCTTAATGTGAATACTAGCCAAGCCTTTTGTTTCAAAGGGTTGTTTAGGTGTCAGAAAACCTTTCCACAAACTCATTTAACTCAATTTACTCTGCAAGTTTATTGAGAATGAATGTTGTAGAAATGCTCATTCACAATAATCAAGGCTGCCGATCAGCAGATGAACAGGCAAAATGCTTGTTCGTCAGGTGAAATCATCTTTTCGTCTGAAAAAAGATGTCTGTTTTCGGCAGCGCATCGTTTTTTGTAAACAGGACTCGTGCTTTCAAGAACATCGGCAGCTTATGCAGCAAGAATATTCTGATGGTTCAGTGCGCATCTGATGCATGGTCAACCTGTGTAAACAGATTATTAAACAACTGGCAAACACATTGCTGGTGGACAGTAGCTTAATGCTACACATAACCCAATGTAAATGCAGCCTTACTCATTGTGACTCATAGATAAAGACTAAACACAGTATGGCATTGTTGTTTAAAGTGGAATTTCAATTGGACCACAACACCTCTTTTTACCAAATATGTACATGGGCTACTTATTTTACTTATTAAATTAATTCCTAGGAATGTAGAGAGGCAGCTTTATTAATGTTAAACCATTATTTAAACAACTTTTAAATACCATCCTCCCATCATGTGTAGCAGGATGTCCTCCCAGCCTCTTAGGACAGGTTTATGTTAGTGACAAGACAATGGCGGTTTCAATTCCTTTTAGATTACTTTCATTGATTTGCTAATTAAAGATATTTAGGTATTTATTTCTATTGAATTTTTTGCAGTTTTTTATTATGTTTTTCTATTCTCAGAGAACCCCTTAATTCTTTTCTGACACCTTTCTCATCAGACTAGTTTGACGTTCCACCTGTTAAAGAACATGCTACACTGGAGCAGAGACTGCTGCTACACCCGAGTGTTTGGAATTTTTTTTTGCCATTCTTTTATTTTCTACACAACATGATAAATCTATTTTGTGTCACTTTATTCAATATTTGCTGTTGTCCAGTTTTACGTATTTGAAAGCAGTCCTAATATCATATTTGTTGTCCATGCCCACATAGCTTATTTTTTCTTGACCAAATTGCTTGCCAAGATAAACCCCTTCAAATAATAATAGTTACTCATTAAATAATGATTGTTTTTATTTGAACGTGTTTCAAAACCGAATGCTGGACTTCCTAGCTGTTTACCGGGATTAGTGGTGATTAAACACATGGAAAATGATCAGCCTCTTTCATAATGAGCCTATGTGGGAGGAGGAAACAGTATAGCAGCTGCAGAAGTCATTAGTCTGCTAAAGGTTCAGAAGGAGTTCTCCACTGAAAATGTACTTATTATCTTAGGTTTAAAAAACAACAGATACCTGCTAAGTCAACATTAAAAAATCCAGATCATGATAAAATGAAACTATTATATAAGTTATGGCTCTTGTAGAAAATCATCAGTGTAATCGAAGCCTCAAGGATGACCTGGCAGTAGATTTCATTTTACAAACTGCATATGTTGCTAAATAGATCCCTTAAACCTGATGAAGATGCTGTTTTTACTTTGAATATCAATGTCACAATAGCTGTATAATACTTTATGAAAGTTTAACTCAATTTCTACCTGATTGACAGCTCCTCTGTGTCCCTCCTACTGCTGAGATCTCACATTGCTCATTGCAAGCTGCAGCTGTCAGTCAGGCTGGGTGGGTGGACACTGAAAACACCTGGAGCAATTTCATTCTATAGTTGGTCTCAAAAATGTTCATCTTAAAATCAGAATTATACTTCTATTCTGACACGTATTACCAAGGTAAATTCACTAGCCTCATTAGGTCGAAGAGATTTAATTAAAAATGTATGCAGTTTGTATTGTGAAGTCTGATGACAAATCCATTTTAATTTTAAATTTCATATGTCATGAAGATACAGGTTAGGTTTAGGGTTAATTGCTGTAAAATTGCAGGAGTATTATTGTGTTGCAAACCTCTATCATTCATTGGTTACACGACTCCGAAATATTGCCAAATGTCGCATAGTGAATTGAAAGAAAGCCAAAGGTTCATCAAGTTCAATTTTTTTCCAGATGTTAATATATTCTGTAGGGTAGTTTTTATCTCAGTTTTCAGAGGTTAAAAATAGTTTTTAATATATTATTATTCTCACTGTATACAGTGACACAACGCAAGTGTGCATCTGTCTCTGATAACCAACAACAGGACAAACATTTGTCAGAGTGAACAGTATGGTCCTCCAGAAATGTAGACATATGTTTTTAAGAATTGTTAGTGATTTTTTTCTCTTTTTTTCCATGTCACGATACTGACAAAAAAGAAGAGCTTGCAGTTTTCACTTTGACTTTGAAGTCTAATACAGTATTAGGCTGATATTTCCTGTTCTGTAGAGATCACTTTTTGGTAGCCATCATATTATCATCACTGACTGGATTACAATGAAAGGGTTCTCATCCCTATAGATAAAACAGGCTCTACCATTCACAATCAGTGATGATACGCTCTCTTCCTGCCCCTCTACTCCTTCCTGTACAATAACCTCTGCAAAGGTAAGACCATTCCTAGAAAACTCTATAGTAGATGTCCACGCACATATCCAGTCTATTGTTTCCTATGTCCTTTATGGATGAAGTAAAGAATATATTTAAATGCTTTTAACGCCTCTTTCACACATCTGTGTCTCTGGTAAGTGTGGTGACAGTTTTCACACATACCAGAGACACTGACACATGTGTAGACCCATTCAAATGAATGAGTCTGTGCACATGTCAGTGTGTTTCCATGGACCATGTGTCCGTGTGCACCACACGTAGACATGTCCGTTTTTTACCATCAGCACGGGCGGCAAAACGTCCCGCACACACGTGCAGACAGAGAACACACATTAATGTCATCCGTGTGACACACATCGGCATCGGAGATGATGCGCTACAATTAGCGCTGATCCCCGGCGGCGGGTGCTGAAGACGGCTCTTATCATGCTTATCGCTATGATTGCCGGCAGAGCAGGGGAGAATGATGAGAGTTATATTAAAGTCAGAATGATGACAGCAGGTGGGGGCTTTTGGAACTATTACTCCAATCATCTGACACCTGCTGCCGCTAATAACAGTGACAGCAGGAGTGGCTGATTGTGGTATTCCTCACCCGCCGCCTGCGATATAACTAAATAAATGAATGAAAAACCCGACGTAGGTTCCTCCCTATTTTCTTTAACCCTCAACTGGTGAAGTGGGGTTTGCCACACCCCAGGGAATTTTTGTACTGCTGCCATTCATTGAATACCCTCGGATTGAATCATCAAAGTATTAAATTTTCAGATACTTGTGGGTGTCAAAAATTTGTTATACTCATGTGTAATCAATCGCCAATAAGAAACCGATTAAAACAAACGTGATCTTTGCATTTTCTGTAAAAATAAGAGATTTCTAAACACTGGGGTATAGGAAACCCCACATCACCAGTTGCGTGACAAAAACCCCACCTCACCAGTTGAGGGTTAACCAACCAGGCAAAACTCACAGCTGGGGGCTGCAACCATCAGCTGTCAGTTGCAGCAAGGTTGGTTATCAAGAATAGAGAGGTCACCACGCTGTTTTTTTAATTATTTAAATAAATAATTAAAAAACGGCGTGGGGTCAACCAGCCTTGCTAAAGCTCACAGCTGGTGGCTGGTATTTTCAGGCTGGTAAGGGGCCATGGATATTGTCCCCCCCAGCCTAAAAACAGCAGCCCACAGATGCCCAGAAAAGGCGCATGTATTAGATGTGCCAATCCTGGCGCTTTGCCTGGCTCTTCCCACTTGCCCTATAACGGTCGCAAGTGGGGTAATATTTGTGGGGTTGATGTCACCTTTGTATTGTCAGGTGACATCAAACCCACGACTTAGTAATGGAGAGGCGTCTATAAGACACCTCTCCATTACTAATCGTATAGTTACATGGTAAATAAAGACACAGCCAGAATAAAGTCCTTTAATTGGAAAAATGACACAGACTCCTTTAATATTCTCAATTAAACCATCCTTGCCTAATTCCACCGAAGCTTTTGTTCTCCCTTAATAAAAATAAAATAAAAACAAAACAATATACCTTACCTGCCCATCGTTCTGTCCCATGCCGTAGTCCATGTCTGGGGGCTAAATAGTTTTCAACCTGGACGGTGCCAAGATGCGACCGTCCACGCTGAGAACCACTGGTGAATGAGCTGCGGCAAGCGCAGCATCATTGACCAGCGGTGACATCATCAAGGTTCCCAGCCGGCCTGAACTGCTGTAACCTCAGGACCATGGGAAAAAGTCAGTGATGAGGTCACCGCAGTTCAAGGTCAGTGTCTTCACAGCAGATCACCATGAGAATTTTCCTCTATTCTTGATAATCAACCTTGCTGAAGCTGGCAGCTGTGGGTTGCATCCCCCAGCTGTGAGTTTTGCCTGGTTGGTTAAAGAAAATAGGGGGGAGCCCACGTTGGGTTTTTCATTCATTTATTTATTTATATTGCAGGCGGTGGGTGAAGAATACTACAATCATTCGCTCCTGCTGTCACTGTTATTAGCCGCAGCAGGTGTCGGATGATGGGAGTAATAGTCCCAAAAGCCCCCAACTTCTGTCATCGTTCTGACTTTAATATAACTCTCATCAATCTCTTCTGCTCACGCTGATTGCCGGCAGAGCAGGGGAGAATGATGAGAGCCATCTTCAGCACCCACCGCCGGGGAACAGTGCTTCTTCTCTGGCAGCCGTCCGTGTGGTACTGATGCAGCACACGGTTACCACACACACACACGGACACTGATTTCTCCGGTACCGGTTTTTCCGGTACTGGAAATAAACGGACGTGTGAAACCGGCATAACAGACACTCAGGAGTTTTAAACAAATTAGGGAAAAATAAGAATATGTTTCACTGGCTTGTCTTAATTAGTAAAAAAAAATCATAAGTGACACATTCACTTTAAAAGAAAGTATTCCAAAGTGACAGGTTCAGATGGAGCTTTCATGCATTGAGTAGTTGTAATTTTTGTTGTAAAGGTCTTGGGAACTATATGTTTCAACACTGCCCAGTTCATAACTTGGCCTCATGTGCTAGAACTGAAGACTAGGGATTGTTTTGTTCACCTTTCGGAAAATTAGTTCTAACCGAAAAATCCTCATTTTCTGCATCCAAAATTTCTGCTAGCAGAATGTGTTTATTCCATAGCAGTAATTTTGTACCATCCAGACTCAGGTACTAAATATCAGATTCAGAATAACTGCGATAGTTGTTATCCATCTTGATACATTAAGGGGTTACAGTGTGAGCTGCAGCTCGTACTCCCAATTCTAATTTTGCCCCGAGACATTTCATTACTGGATTATGAGTCTCAGCTTTAAAATGAGTCTAGAATCACTGCTGTATTTGCAACCCAGCCAGAGCCCCCCTGGGAGGACTGGTGAAGGTTACTGCAAGAATGTGCAGCAGGGACAGGAGGGAAATGATGTGTGATCTCCTCTGAACCTGTGTAATGCTAGGTGTGTATCACACCTGCTGAGTAAATTATGAATGGTAAGAAAAAAAAATATAAAAAAATTAAATAACCATTTAGTCTTAAGTCATTTTGTTGTGGAAGAACAAATTGAATATTTGACATCACCGTGTCTGTAACATATCAAAGCAAAAAAGAATATAAGAATGGCAGTTTTTTGATCATTTAACTAAAAAACATTAGAATAAAAGCGCTAAAAAAAGTCTCATGAACCTCAAAATGGAACCAAACAGTGTTTAATTTTGTCACGGAAAAGAATCATCACTCACATAGCTCCGTCGATTATAAAAACAAAACGTTATGGCTCTTACAATATGGCAGCACATAAGTTTTTTTAAATATTGGAAATTATTGTGAAAAAGTGATAAAATATTAATAAACTATACATATTTGGTGTCATAATCTCTGTAACAATTCAAACTATAAAATAAGCACGTTATTTATCCCACTTAATGAACACCATTAAAATGCGTTTTTTATGTCACATTGTCTTTTGGAAGATAAAATAAAAAGCAAGTCACATATATCTCAAATTGGAACCAATGTAGCTTCCAAAATGGGTTAAATTATTGGGGGTTTCCTCTATGCTAACACCTCAGGGGCACTGCAATGTGATATGGCAAATGAAAACAAATTCAGAAAAATTTACACTCCAAAAGCCAAATGGCACTCCTTTCCTGCGGAGTCCTGCTGTGCCACCAACAGTAGAGAACGACCACATAAAGGGTATTGCAGAAATTGGGCAGCAAATTGTGGGGTATTTTCACACTTAGCCACTGATATCAATTTGTAGTTTTTTTTATTCCACTTTTGTTGCAATTACATGAAGATGTCCATATGTATAAAGTGCTCAGTGGCATTTTGACAATGTGCTGGTGTCTACTTTCAGAAAAATGTAGGTATGGGGGTTTAATATCAACTATTTTTAATATCAACTTTTTATTCTGTAATTTAGATTTTCTTTGTACATGTCAAAACTGCAAAAATCATCCTGATTACTGGATGCACTTTAGAACCAATTCATCAAGCATTTTTTGTTTTGCGATAGTTCTGCCATCTTTATGAAAAGTGGATGGAGCTTTGCGCAAAAGGAAATAACCTAGCATGACCTCAATGATTCACTATAGTTTACATAAATTCTACGAGAAATATTAACACTGGCGTGTAGGCAGCTGGAAGATGCTCTGAATTAAGGGGCGCATAATAACGGACTCTGGATAATGATGGTGTACAAAACACAAGTCTTCTTTTCTAATGGCCCCATATACATTAGATTGTTGGTTGAACCCACTGTTAAGGAGAAATTTGGCCAACAATTTAATATATATGGGGGCCCCGGGCAAATGGTTATTGGGGGAGAAGTCAGCTGAGCTAGTTCAATTTCGGATTGCCAATCGCTTTGTTCTTCTGGAGATAAGCCAGTGCTGGACTTGACTGGCGACATCTCACTAATAGAGAACACAGAGCTCACCTGAAGATGGCTGTCTGTGGAAGTATCGACCGATGGTCATCTGCACTTTCTACAGATTTCTCTTTCTCGTACAGTGGGTACGGAAAGTATTCAGACCCCTTTGAAATTTTTCACTCTTTGTTTCATTGCAGCCATTTGGT
>VIAB01022549.1:34499-45519 GCA_009801035.1 Oophaga pumilio
GCTGGCGTTTTGCTTCTATCGCATAACGATGTAAAACATTATAATGCATCACATCACAGCAGATATCAACAAGGGGGAAACGTAGGCACAACTTCCAGCTTCTTGCATAAGCATAATGGAGCTAGAAAGCTGTCAATCAGTGGCACAGGCAGCTCATAATTAGGAGGACTAGTAGCGCTGCAACAGATCAAACAATGATTTTATCAAAACTACAGCAAGTAGCCCAGTACGTGACCCAGCACTGGAAACAAGGTCTCTGTCCATATTTTATGCTGCCTTCAGATTGGGAAGCAAAAACCTGGTGACAAGATTCCCTATAAGTATAAGATAAGTGTAAGTGGATCTTTCAGTTCAGTGACAAAATATTTATATATATAAGTATTTTTGCTTGTCAAAACTTATTGTGCATTGTTTCTTTTATATCTGACAGCTCCCCTAAAGTGCCATTATTTGCACTGGCTGGGGACAGGACACTAGAGTTTGGTTGCCAACAGAATGGCCTGGAGTGTGTCTTAAAGGGAATCTGTCACCAGATTTTGCAACCTCGTCTGGAGCAAAGACTCTAATTACAGCGTTGAGTCACTTACTGGGCTGTTTGCTGTAGTATTGATAATCTCCTACTAACAAAATAATGATTTTATCACTAGAGACCTCCATATTCACGAGCTCTGAATAACCCCACCCCCACCACTGATTGGTTACTTTCTGCCTATGTACAGTGAACACAGAGAGCTGTCAATCAGTGGTGGGTGGGTTGGGATTTACAGGGTTAAGCATTTAGAGCACTTCAGATCTACAGCAAAGAAAACTGTGATTTTATCAAAACTGCAGCAAGCAGCCCAGTTAGTGATACATCGCTGCAATCAGGGTCTCTGTCCCTACATTATGCTGCTCTAAAATGAGGTAGTAAAAACTGTTGACAGATTCCCTTTTTAAAAAAACAAACAAATGGGCATTTAGTGAAAAAAAATTATAAAAAAGTCACAAAACTCGATATACACATTTTTCATCACATTGTATCGTTCATGCTGTATAGAACACATTGAAATTAGAATCATGAATTCATAGAATCATAGAATGATAAAGTTGGAAGGGGCCTCCAGAGTCATCATGTCCAACTCAATGCTGGAGTCACTAAACCATCTCAGACAAATGTCTGTGTAGCCTCTGTTGGAAGACTTCCATTGAAGGAGAACTCACCACCTCTCTCCCTGTTCCACTCATTGATCCCCCTCACTGTCAAAAGTTTTTTTTCATATCTAATCTGTATCTTCTCCCTTTCAGTTTCATCCCATTGTGTATCGTGTTTCCATGTGCAAATGAGAATAAGGATGATCCCTCTACACTGTGACTTCCATTCAGATATTTGTAGACAACTATTAAGTCTCCTCATAGCCTTCCTTTTTGCAAGATAAACATTACCAGATCCTTTAACAGTTCCTAGTAGGACATACTTTGCAGTCCGCTCACCATCCTGGTAGCTTTTCTCTGAACTTGCTCCAGTTTTTCAATGTCTTTTTTAAAATGTGCCCTGAACTGGACACAGTATTCCAGATGAGGCCTGACCAAGGACGAGTAGAGAGCAATAATGACTTCCCCTGATCTAGACTCTATGCTTCTCTTAATATATCCTGGAACTGCGTTTGCCTTTTTTGCTGCTGCATCACACTGTTGACTCATGTGCAGTCTGTGATCTATTAGTATACTTAAGTCTTTTTCACATGTGCTGTTGCTTATTTCTATTCCCCCCATTCTGTAGATATAATTTTCGTTTTTCTTGCCCAGATGTAGAATCTTGCATTTCTCCTTGTTAAATACCACTCTGTCAGTTGCTGCCCATTGTTCAAGTTTATCTAGATCCTTCTGAATCCTTTCTCCGTCTTCTAAGCTATCTCTCTTAAGCCACCATCACACACAGCGATCTCGCTAGCGAGATCGCTGCTGAGTCACTAGTTTTGTGACGCAACAGTGATCTCCCCAGCGATATCGCTGCGTGTGACATTCAGCGACCATCAGCCCCCCTGCTGGGTATCGCTGATCGTCGCTGAATGTACTGGACATTTTTTTGATCGTTGGTCTCCTGCTGGCCAGCACACATCGCTGCGTGTGACAGGCGGGAGACCAGCGATCAGCTGGTAACCAAGGTACATATCGGGTTTCCAGGCGCCGGGCAGCGCCTGGAAACCCAATGTGTACGTTGGATTCCAGCGTGCTGCCGCAGGGGAGCTGGTAACAAAGGTACACATCGGGTTTCCAGGTGCCGCACAGCGCCTGGAAACCCGATGTGTACCTTGGTTACCAGCTCCCTGCACCAGCGGGCTGGTATCCAATGTACACTGCGGGTAACGTCGCTTAGTTACCCGCAGTGTCAATGTTCTGATCGCTGCCTGAGCTGCCTGTTTGGCAGCTCACCAGCGATCATGTAGCGACACACCAGCGATCCTGACAAGTGCATATCGTTGTCGGGATCACTGGTGTGTCGCTATGTGTGACGGGGCGCTTAGTTTTGTATAATCTCCAAATTGGATTAGTTTACCTTCAGTTCCCTTATCTAGATCATTTATAAAAATGTTGAACAACACAGGGCCCAGGACAGAGCCTTGTGGTGCCCCACTTGAAACACTTTTCCAATTGGATGTGTAACCATTTATTACCACTCTTTGAGTATTATCACTGAACCAGTTATGAATCCACCTAACCGCAGCCTTGTCAATCCCATACTTGGTCATTTTTTCTATAAGGATAGTATGAGATACTTTTTAAAATGCTTTGCTGAAGTCAAGATATACTATACCTACCGCATTTCCCTGATCCACCCAGTCAGTGATTCCATCATAGAAGGAAATTAGATTAGTCTGGCATGACTTGTTTGCTACAGACCCATGCTGGCTCTGGTTAATTACTGTATTCTTATCTAAGCACTTACATACATGCTGTTTAATAATTTGTTCATATATCTTCCCTGGTGTAGAAGTAAGGCTTACTGGCCTGTTATTTCCTGGCTTACTGGCCTGTTATTTCCTGGCTCTGGCTTCTTTCCTTTTTTGAAGATAGGGACAACCTTTGCCCTTCTGCAATCTTCTGGGACTTCTGCTGTTTTCCAGGATTTTTCAAAGATTCTGGCAAGTGGTTCTGAAATCTCTGCTAACTTTTTCACTACCGTAGGATGTAATTCATCTGGACCAGGAGATTTAATTTCATGTAAATTAGCTAAGTGTTCCCTCACCATCTCTCTGTTTATGGATAGTGTGGATTCTTTTATTCCTTCGATGGCACAGTGAAGATCAGTTGATGTTACATTTGCTTTCTTAGAGAACACATATGCAAAATAGGAATTTAAAAGTTCAGTCTTCTTAACGTTATTTTTGACCACTTCAACCTTTTCATCCTATAAAAATCCTATAGCATCTTTGACTTTTCTTTTTCTTTTGACATGCACCCAAAATCCTTTTTTATTGCGTTTGTTCTCTCGTGCAAGCCTCACTTCATTACTGGCTTTAGCTCTTCTAACTCTTGCCCTGCATTCCCTACAGACAGCTTTATATTCTTCTTTAGATATGTCCCCATCTTTCCATTTAATATACATTTATTTTTTCCTTTATAACAAGTGATTAAGTTCCATGTTTATTCATCTTGGTCTTGTTAAATTTTTCCAGTTTTTCCTTATTTTCATTATTTTTATCAATTGTGCGGTGAGAATTTCATTTAGCAAAATCTCCCATCCTTCTTGGACATTTCCGTCCTGTAGAACATCCAGCCATTGGACCTTTCCTACCCTCTTTCTGAGTCCATTAAAATCGGCCTTTCTGAAGTCCAACCTTAAAGTCTGAACCCTCGCTGGTCTTCCTCCTCTTGTAATCCAAAATTCAAGGATAGCATGATCACTGCCTCCTAAATTCCCAGCCACCTTTACTTCTTCAACCATTTCCTCCCTGTTGGTAAGAATTAGGTCCAAGATTGCAGATCCCCTTGTTTTCTCTTTTGAAAGATAAAGTTATCAGCAAGAGAAGATAAGCAATTTCTGGACCAAGTACTTTTGCCTGAGAGAGATTCCCAACAAATATCTGGATAGTTAAAATCTCCAATGATCACTATTTCATACTTTTTTGAGAACAGAGACATCTGATATAAAAAGAGTTCATCCATATCTTCAGTCTGTCCAGGTGGCCTGTAGTAAACACCTACAATGGTGTCCTTTCTGTTCTTCTCTCCTTCAATTCTTACCCAAACAGTTTCTACAGAGCTACCATACTCTGAAGCTTGGATCTTTGTGGAGATATACATTTTCCTAACATACAATGCAACACCTTCTCCCTTCTTGTTAATCCTGTTTCTAATAAATAAGTTGTAGCCTTCAAGGTTTGTATTTCAATCATGTGTATCATCCCACCAAGTTTCAGTGATGCCTATGACATAATATCTCTCTTCCTGTGTTAGCAGCTCCAATTCTCCTTGTTTGTTTGCCATAAAATCTTTGCCAAAAAACAAATGTATGTAAATTAAAAGCTAATGTAATTCCACTTGAGCACTTATTAACACACTGCGTTTGTACATTTTAGTCTGCGTAAATCGCCTGACATTCTGTAGATATTTATGGCTTTGTTTATATCCATATTCCAGGAACTCACTGAAACCCCATCGTTCCTCCTTTTGTAGGTTTTGTGTTGCACCTGGACGGAGAGATGGGAATAATATAGAAGTTAAAACATCACTTCAAAGTCCTATCATCAAATGTCTGTCCTCGTCCTGTCTTTCTCCATTTGCCACATATTACCTCCCCAATACTTCAGATAAATAGTAAAAAAGAACAGTGGTGTACAAACGAGTCTTAGGGCTTCAGAAAATGGTGGAACAATCACCAAGCTCATAGGGAAGGAGGACCCACCAGGGCCAGCGTTATCTTCATCTGGATATGCATCCAAGGACATCTATAGGGGAGTACATTATTAACTCCTTCACCCAGGGCGATTTTCCATTTTTTTTTTTCTCCCCTTCTTCCCAGATTCATAACTTTTTTTTTTTTTAAATTTTCCTAGCCATATAGCCATTCACGAGGGCTTATTTTTTAGCGGGACGAGTTGTACTTTTGAATGACACCATTCATTTTACCATATAATGTACTGGAAAATGGGAAAGAAAATTCCAAGTGTGGTGAAATTGCAAATAAAGTGTAATTCTACAATTGTGGGCTGCCGGTCAACAGCTGTAGGGTGCATAGAGTCATTTTTACAGAAAAGAAGCAGAAGACACTCCAGATCTTTGATAAGAGAGGAAAAAGTAGCAGACGAGGCACAAAATGTACAAGGAGGCCTGAGGTCTTCTCAGTTCACCATTCGGCCTGGTGTGTATATGGAGCGACCACATGACAGCTACTGATGACTTCATATCTGAAGCAGCGAGATTTATTTCTCCCGTTCAGGCAGGTTGGCAGATGGCCTATTTCATTGCAAGGTTATTTATGACCGAACACGTTCAGCCGTAAATCATGCGTCTCTATTAATATCTGTTACATCATCTGTTGCTCTTTTTTTTTTAACTTTTTTTTGGCTTCCACTCAAAGTGACAGCATAATGATTATTTTTTTTGGGGGGGTCGTTATTTACTATGGTCACTAAATGGTAAAACTAACCCGGTAATATGATTCTCCAAGTCAGTACGAGTTCGCAGATATCAAACATGTATAGCTTTGTTTTATTTAAGTGGTGAAAAAAAAATGCAAAAATTTGCAAAAAATAAAAAATTTTTTTGCTAGTGCCACCATCTTCTGAGACTCGTAACATTTTCATTTTTCAGGATACGGGGCTGTATGAGAGCTGATTTGTTGTATCCTGAGCTGACGTTTTTACTGATGCCATTTTGGGGTACATACGATGTTTTGCATTTCATTCAGCGTTGCGACCGCCCCCAAAATTGTAATTCTGACGTTTTGATTTTTTTTTTTGTTACACCGTTTACCGATCTGAATAATTTATTTCATGTTTTGATAGGTCGGACTTTTACAAATGCAGGAATACCAAATATGTATATTTTTTTTTATTGTTTTATTTTTAAAGGGGGATGATTTGAACTTTTGTGTATTTTTTAAACATTTTTTCATATTTTTAAAAACATTATTCTTTTTTACTGTCCTTAGGAGACATGAACCCGCGTTCGCCATATCTGCTGTCTATCAGTGGTGACCGATTTCCTTGGCAAGGAAGTGCAGCACTTACAAGCCATGCATTATTTAGCTTGTAAGTACTGCTCTGAAGCTGAATCCAAGCGACTTCAGTGCCCCTTTGCTTCTCCATTGCAGGAAAGGCAACCACATTGCATGTCTGAGCTATCAATCACGCAGGAGAGCACCACTCCCAGCAAGCGAAGAACTAGGAGGCTGGGGAGCAGTGTGCTTCTGATTGAGAATTTGGGACCACCTCCCTTCTTTCAACATTTATGGCTCATTCACAGGATGCATACTGTACTTGCTGACTGACCCAGATTTCTCTGGACTCCTGGGCTTATTGGGGACTGGCTTATTTCGGGAGGAGGGTCAGGGTGTTCCCTAGAAGGCTAGGTGGCGGGGTTGGAACTTATACACTCAGGAAATGTTGGCGACTATGCATGGTGTGCCATACATGTCTAATAGATTTGGATCACACTTTTCAGGCCTGTATATCTGTCCAGAACAGAAATTTTTTGACACTTGTGCCACCTGCTAAGACGGCTGCAATTTTCAGGGGAAGAATGAATGAAAAGGGGGTCGTCTGTGCTTCCCATAAAAGTGAATAGAAGGACACGGACAAGCATGGACAGGATGCATTAGCCTCACAAGATGGGACCCTTGTTGTGGATACGGGTGCGGCTCTCAGTGGTTTCATCACATTTATCAAGTGTATACTGTGGATATGCCATAAAGGTATGAGAGGATACCCAAATTCCCTATTAATATGAGGCCGGTGGCAGTCCAACACCTGGTACCTCCACCAATCAGCTGTTATCACCTCAGTACCGCAGTACCCGGCAGCAGATATTAAACAGTGGAATGTAATGGGAGAGGAAACCCTTCAGTAGCTTATTGGGCAGTGTCTCTTTAAGATGTAGCCTGTTTCGCTGCGTCCTGCTTCTCACATGCGTTATCTAATATCTCGCCAAGGAACATGTTAATCTTTAATTCCTTTCCTCACCAGGCATCAGTCTGACTCAGTGTGGTAGCGTTATCTTGACGTGATGTGGCATTTCTGTCGAAAGAAACTGAAAGTTTTGCACAACTGTTAAAGACAAATCTCAATCTGTCTTACATGGGGTTAATCAAGGCATTACTATCCTCACTGGTGTATGGGGCCCAGTGAGCAGAAGCAAAGAAGGGGGCCCAGACTGGGGGAGACACGCTGGCAGCATGTCTCACCCAGTCTGGGTTCCCCCTCTTTTGCTTTCTCTCATTGGGCCCCAGGGGCACGGGGAGGTTTGGCCGTTTCAGTATTCAACTTAACGTGCATCCTTGGACGCATATTCAGTTGAAATACATTGCTGTGCCGGAAGCCACCAGCTTTGTGCATAATAATAGTTAACAGCCGCCAGGCAGTCAGAGGCCGGGAGCTGACATCGGCACGCATGTCGCCAGCGTATGAAGTCACTGCCATGAGCCAGCACGTCCGCACCACATATCAAGGAGGAAGGGGACGGAGCTGGACCACAGTCAGGTAAAAAGAACCTTTTTTTTAAATTTGCTTGCACTGAAAAGCCACAACGTTAGGAACACATATGGGGCCAGGAATGAGACGTGAGTGCCAGAAATGAGAAACGTGGGGCCCTGAAATGAGACCTGTTGGAGCCAGGAATGAGACACATTGGGTCAGAAAGGAGACACATGGAAGCCAGAAATGAGACACGTGGGGGCCAGGAATGAGAAACATGGTGGCTAGGAGTGAGACATGTGAGGGCCAGGAATGAGACGCAAGGGTGCCAGGAATGAGACACGTGGGGGCCAGGAATGAGACACATGAGGGCCAGGAATGAGACACGTGGGGGGCCAGGAATGAGACACATGAGGGCCAGGAATGAGACACGTGGGAGCCAAGAATGAGACACATGAGGGCCAGGAATGAGACACGTGGGGGGCCAGGAATAAGACACGTGTGGGCCAGGAATGAGACACATGGTGGCTAGAAGTGAGACATGTGGGTGCCAGGAATGAGACGTGGGGGCGAGGAATGAGACACATGGTGGCTAGGAGTGAGACACGTGAGGGCCAGGAATGAGACACGTGAGGGCCAGAAATGAGACGCGTGGGTGCCAGGAATGAGACACGTGGGTGCCAGGAATGAGACACGTGGGGGCCAGGAATGAGACACGTGGGGTCAGGAATGAGACACATAGGGGGCCAGGAATGAGACACAAGGGCCAGGAATAAGACACGTGGGGGCCAGGAAAGAGACACGTGGTGACTAGGAGTGAGACATGTGGGGGCCAGGAATGAGACACGTGGGGGCTAGGAGTGAGACACGTGGGGGCCAGGAGTGAGACATTTGAGGGCTAGGAGTGAGACATGTGACTGAGGGCCAGGAATGATACACATGGGGGCTAGGAGTGAGACACGTATGAGCCAGGAATGAGACACATGGGGGCTAGGAGTGAGACACGTGTGAGCCAGGAATGAGACACATGGGGGCTAGGAGTGAGACACGTGTGAGCCAGGAATGAGACACATGGGGACTAGGAGTGAGACACATGAGGTCTAGGAGTGAGACATGTGAGGGCCAGGAGTGAGACACATGGGGACTAGGAATGTGACATGTGGGGGCTAGCAGTGAGACACGTGGGGGTCAGGAATGAGACACATGGGGTCTGGAATGAGACTGCCCATTTGAATAATTTGGATAATAATTTGTGGATTTAAAAAATAAAATCATTTAAAAAAAAAAAAGTTTTGAAAAAGTTTCACGTTGACTGAAGGGGACATTCCCCCCCTCCCGTCCTTCAGCACCTGTGTAAGCCTCAGTGTGCACCTCAGAGAGACCGTGCCCTAAGGCCGTGCCTTGTCTTCACCCCCTTTTCCACTGATTAGAAACACCGGGGAATTGTCATGGCTCATTTTTTACTGCCCTCTTTGCCGGGGATATAGTTACACCCCTCCCTCCCTCCTGGTGTACCCATCTGAAGACATCTGAATGCTGAATAGGTGCAAAATAAAACCGCAGCTAACCTCACGTGACGCAGCCTGAAGTACCACATATGCTTCCAATCTACCCCCTCACTCTCCAGTCATAGGAGCGTGTGGGGGGACGATCGCAGGTGCTGCCGAGACCCTAATATGAGTCATATGTGATTTCAGCGCAATGTAAGAGTCTCAGTCTGATGTCACCATCGGGGGAGCAGGCTCTAAATTATGATGGGAAGATTAAACTCACCAAGTTTATAGCCGCTGATCCCGGCCTGCTTCTACCGTGCGGGAATATTTCACGTTACCGTCTGAGCAGACTGCTCAATTCAATAGTTCATACGGTACCAATTCTTCACTATCGAGAAAAGTAGTAACTTCAGGGCGGTACGTCAAGAAAAATGAGATACCCACTATGCTCAGAAGACCAACGGCGAAAATGTAGCTGGCTCAAATGCAATAATCGACCTCATAGGCTGTGTTCACACGATGCGTAATTGATGCCGATTTTTGGTGCAGATTTTCAGCAAAATGAGTTTTAACTTAATCTCATCCACATTTTTTTTTAGTGCAGAATCTATGCTGAAATTGGCACGGTATTAGTAATTTTTGGAGAAACGAATTTCACTCTTTTGCCGTAGAAAAGTGTGAAACCTGCGCCAAATCCCTAACCAAAAATCTGAAGCAAAATCAGCGCCAAAAACCTACTTAAAAACATAGTTCACACAATGCCACACTTCGTTTTTCCGCAGCAATTTTCTGAAATCGCTGTAAAATGATGATGATTTTGGAAAATCATTGGAAAAACTCACAGCACAATTTCATTGTGTGAACATGAACTAATCCAAGCAGAGTTCAAATGTCCAGCAGGAAACAACCCCATTTATTGGCAAACCATAGGGACTGTTCACACTTGGGATACGCTGCAGATTTCCTATATAATCTATATATGTACTGTACAGACATTTTAGGCAAGTGTGTAAAAATGCTGCACAGTAAGAATGTTTTAAAGAATAGAAGTGTTAATAGTTTATTGTCATCAATTCACAAAATGCAAAGTGAAAGAACAAAAGAGAAATCTAAATCACATCAATATTTGGTGTGAGCACCATCAGTTTTTTAGGTCCACTGGCACAAAGTCAGGGATTTTGTAGGATTACAGTCAGGTGTGAGAATAACCAATGAAACCAAAGTCGTGATAATGAACATCATTTGCATATGTAGGATGAAACACAGTCCATAACTGAAACAGAAACAGTAGGAGGCTTAAAATTTGGTGAGAAACAGCCAAATTCTGCTAAAAGGTGAGGTTGTGGAAGACAGTTTCATGTCACAGGTCATACACCATGGTAAGACTGAGCACAGCAACAAGACACAAGGTCGTTATACTGCACCAGCAAGGTGTCTCCCAGGCAAAGATTTCAAAGCAGACTGGGGTTTCGGGATTTCCTGTTCAAAGTCTATTGAAGAAAAACCAAGACATAGACAATGTTGAGGATCTTAGATGCAGTGGTCGCCCAAGGAAACAGTGCAGCAGATGAAAGACACATCAGGCTTACTTTTCTTCTAAATCAGAAAATGTCCAGCAGTGCCATCAACTCAGAACTGACACCAATCAATTGGGACCCATCTACCCCCATCTACTGTTAAGAGAAGTCTGGACATAATTGGTCTTCTCGGAACCATTGCAGTCAAAAGCCATAATTTTAACACGGAAACAAGGTCAAGCGACTCAACTAGTGAGTAGTGATGGGTGAACACCTGGATGTTTGGGTCCGGTGGGTTCGGCCAAACATTTAAAAACAAAATTCAGTTTGGGTACAAGAGCAGTACTTGAACCCAAACCCGGACCTCACTCAGATGAATGGGGGGCCCGAATATCCA
>VIAB01022550.1:19842-45517 GCA_009801035.1 Oophaga pumilio
TTTATTTCATTTTTGGATATTTGTTTTTTTGTGCCTGGTTGACAATTGCTATTGTCTAAAGGAAATCATCTAACGTAAAGAAGCTAGAGCAGTTTTGCCTTGAGGAATCCAAAAATCCCAGTGACAACATGTGGAAAGCTCAGAGAGTCTTATCCAAAGTGACATGCATCTGCATTTGCTGCAAAAGGAGGCTCTAAAAAGTACTGACTTTAGGGAGGTAAATAGCTAGAGTGAGGAAAATAAGTATTTGTTACACTGCCAATTTTGCAAGTTTTTCCAGCTACAAAAAATGTAGAGTTCTGTAATTTTTATCGTAGGTAAACTTCAACTGCGAGAGACAAAATCTTAAAATAAAAAACAGAAAATCACATTGTATAATTAAATAATTAAATTAAACCAACAAGAATTCTGGCTCTTGCAGACCTTTCACTTTTCTTTAAGGATCTCTTCTACTCTGACCTCATTACCTGTATTAATTGCACCTTTTTGAACGTGTTACTTGTATAAAAGACACCTGTACACACACACACTCAATCAATCAATCAATCAATCACACTCCAACATCTCCACTATGACCAAGAGCTGTCCAAAGACACCAGGGACAAAATTGTTGACCTGCACAAGGATGGGATGGGCTACAGGACAATAGACAAGCAGCTTGGTGAGAAGGCCACAACTGTTGGCACAATTATTATAAAATGGAAGAAACACAAGATGACTGTCAATCTTCCTTGGTCTGGGGCTCCATGGCAGATATTGTCTCACCACGTGGAGTAAGGATGATTCTGAGAAAGGTCAGAAATCATCCCAGAACTTCACGGAAGGACCTAGTCAATGACCTGAAGAGAGCTGGGACAACAGTCTTAAACATTATCATAGGTAGCATACTACGCTGTCATGGATTAAAATCCTGCAGGCCATGCAAGGTCTCCCTGCTCAGCCAGCATATCTCCAGGCCTGTTTGAAGTTTGCCAATGACCATATGGCTGATTCAGAGGAGGCATGGGAGAAGCTAATGTTGTCGGATGTGACCAAAATAGATCTTTTTGGTATTAACTCCACTCACAATGTTTGGAGGAAGAAGAAGGATGAGTACAACATTAAGAACACCTTGCCAACCATGAAGCATGGTGGGGGAAACATCATACTTTGGGGGTGCTTTTCTGCATAGGGGATAGGATAACTACACAGTATTGAAAGTAGAATGGATGGAGTCATGTATTGCGAGATTTTGGCCAACAACCTCCTTCACTCAGTAAAAGCATTTAAGATGCGTCATGGCTGGTCTTTCAGCGTGACAATTACTCAAAACACACAGCCAGGAAAACTAAGTAGTGACTCCCTAAGTAGCATTTTAAGGTCCTGAAGCTGCCTAGCCATTTTGCAGACCTGAACTCAATAGAAAATCTTTGGAGGGAGCTGAGACTCAATGTTGCCCAGCAATAGCCCTGAAACTTGAAATATGTAGAGTAGATCTGTATGGAGGAGTGGGTCAAAATCTCTGCTGCAGTGTGTGCAAACTTGGTCGAGAACGACAGGAAATGTGCGACCACTGTAATTGCAAACAAAGGTTTCTGTACCAAATATTAAGTTCTGTTTTCTAGTGTATCAAATTTTTATTTTATGCAATAAAATGCAAATTAATTATGTTAATATCATACAATGTGATTTTCTGGATTTTTTTAGATTCTATCTTTCACACTTGAAGTGTATCTACGATAAAAATTACAGACCTCTCCATTCTTTGTAGGAGGGAAAACTTGCAAAATCGGCAGTGTATCAAATACTTATTTTATCCACTGGATTCACAATTAAATTTTCAGTCTCTTTGTCCTATTTATTGTTTGCTTCACATTAAAAACAAATCCAAATGTTCACAGTTGTAGGCATGTTCTTAACATGAACTGATACCAACCCTAAAAAGAACAGTGAAATTCCAGGTTGTGAGGTGGCTAAACACAAAAAACAACAAGGGGGTGAATACTTTCTCAAGCCACTGTAAGTTCTTATATACAGTGTCATGTAAAGATTTGACACCCCTGGTCAAAATTACTGTTATTGTGAACAGTTAAGCATGTTGAAGATTAAATGATTTCTAAAAGGCCTAAAGTTAAAGATGACACATTTCCTTTTAGATATCATTTCATCTTCAACTTGCTTAACTTTTCACAATAACCGTAATTTTGACCAAGGGTGCCCAAACTTTTACATGACACTGTAACATAAATAGAAATGTAGTAACTCTTAACTTGTCAGAAGGCACAATATTTTATTGATATGGCCATCTGTCACGTAATCCTACGAGTTATAGATTTTGACAAGTGTAAAAAGCAGAATCAATAACCACACCAGAGTTCATGACCTTCAAAACTTTCATCAGTGCAGAAATGTATTACCAGAACCACCATCGGTACGGAAATTCATCATCCAAACCACCATCTGTACATGAATACATCATCAAAACCACCATCACTAGAAGAATACATTGCCAGAACCACCATCAGTACATAAACACAGCAACAGAAGCACCATTAGTACATGAATACATTACCAACCTTTGTGCAGCGATCAAATATAATGTTATGTCAGCCCTAAATGCAATTGTATCACATGACCCTACAATTACAATTATGCATATAACTATTGTAAGGCGTTGCTGCGAGTTGTTGTTTTTAATCATCATCAGATGGGGATCATACAGGAACCAAAATACTGATGAAAAGCAGGTGGTATCACAAACATTTACTTTCAGGTACGTTATAGGTGGCATCTTCTCTGAATGGAGTCATTCTCTTTCTTTTTGTCTCCATTTTGTCCGGACACTGCAATGACTTTTCAAATCCACAGCTTGCCAATGCAGACTTCTCTCTTCTACAGCACATGCCAACATGGTTCCCTCAAAAATATCAGAGTGATTATAATGCTCCTAAATAAAAATGTCTGCCCCTGAATTAATGTTTGCCTCTCACTGTGATCCCCGCACAAAATTTGACTTCCACACTGTTCATCTTATGGCACATGGCCTCCTCCCTATCCTCTCTTTTCTATACTGAACCCTGTTTTAACACTGCCCCCTCACACTTTGTCCACCTAAACTGCCCAGTCCTATACTATTCAGCTTACTCACACAGCCCTTGCCCACTGTCCCTTTAAAATTGACCGCCTCTCTATGCTGCCCACCCTACACTACCAAGTCTCTATACTGTGCATCCTCACATTTTCCTCCCTTATACTCTCTCCTCGTACATTTCTTCCCCATACATTTCTCACTGCACATTTCTCCACATACTATGCCCTAACACATTGCCCCCATTCTTATCATAATGTCTCATCGCACAGTCCTCCCTAATCTCCGTACTTATTACTTATACATTCCCATTGCTCGCTCTCCATATTGTTCCCTCATACAATACCCCCTGCTCCCAAAATTGTGTCCCCAGACATCTCTATCTCCTCATACTGTCCCCTTACAAAATCTCTCATGACAATGTAACTTGAGTTTCTTCAGCTGCATTGTTGTGTTTACTATACCATTGTTCACTTTCCCTGCTGCACAGGAGATGGACGACATCAAAGTGATCAGATGACCTCATTATGAGACTGACATCACACTGACTTGGATGTGCTTGCTCTTGCAATCAGAGCTTCAATTGAACTCAGGCAACCAGCTTCACTAACTGAACGGCCGACGAATTCCACTCTGAGAAAGCATCAAAATGTAGCCACCTGGGAGACACTTCGCACTGCTGCACTGAGAGGCCCGACAGAGCCTACTTGCCGATGGAGCCCAGGGCAAATGTCCCACACATCCCAACTTAGATACAGCTTTGCTCTATCTCTTTCCCTGCTGCTGAAATTTCTCTCTCTCCCTAAACTCATGTTCCCTGTTGAATACCTGCCAAACATTAGGTATTATTGCTCAGATCACCCAGCCAAGGCCAATTCTGCATAATGATTGCAGCAAACATATAAAGGTGTCCCATGTTGACATAGAGCTACATACTGTAAGTACCACTAATTCTCCTCAACCAGATGTGTGTCTATATTTCTCACATCTTCCTTCCAAATTACTCCGGCCTGTTAAACATATAAAAAAGGAATGAGTGGTGGGTCTCCCAGTCTCCTTCCTACTCTGGTAACTATGCCTTTATTATATTTCTAGACTATGTTTGTATAGTACACACTTTTGTATCTATGTGTATGCTTATACTTTCAACAATGCAGGCACTTGTGTTATCATACGCATGTATATAAGAAACGTTTTTTGCACATTCATGTGAACTGAGCCTTATGGCCTAAAAACTTTATTTTTGCTTAATAGCATTTTTGTGCGCTACTATGACTACATGGATACGATGAATTTGACATACATGGTCTAGTTGGAAGTTGTTTGGTTGAGTCCCACTTGTTCCTGTTCTTGTGGTATTGCCATTTTAATTGTTTTTTGTATAATTCTTCAATAAAATTTATATGTTTTTTACAATTTGCTGTTATGAGGTTTTTTGCCTTCGGTGTGATATAAAAAAGGAGCATACACTACTAGGAAATCTCATATGTTAGCCACATCATTTCAGTACAAATGAACTACCTGCAACTGAACGAACTTGGTGAATTTGAAATGGAAAAGTATTTGTCATCTCTAGTAATTATAATCACAACTTGGAACTGGTGAACAGGATGCAGGAGATGTAATAAATAAAAATAAAAAATTGTAACAACGATAACATCCAAATATCTCTAGGAGAGTACTACCATGCATGTGGTGAATACTTTCACGTGGCTTTTGAAATATTTATTTGATATTTGGTGTATAAAATCTATTTTAATGTTAATATTAGCTCAATAGTGAGCAGTAAACTTTCTTATAGTTCCTATCAAACAAACCTAAATATTAAAAAGTGCTTTGATGCAACTAGGATATCATTTAAGAGCTGCCCGATTTTTAAACAATCCTATAGATTTGCATAGACAAGTTTGATCTGTGATTTGGATCAAAATCGAACATTTGTGCAGACCAGTCAGTCCACAAAATCACAAAGACATATGAACAGACCCATAGGCTAGAAGGTATGAGTTTAATTAATAAAAAACACTGACAGAACTCGCACATTAAATAGTTTAAGAGCATATATAGTGGGTACGGAAAGTATTCAGACCCCACTAAATTTTTCACTCTGTTTCATTGCAGCCATTTAGTAAATTCAAAAAGTTAATTTTTTTGTCATTAACCCCTTAACCTCCAAAGGTGGTTTGCACGTCAATCACCGGGCCAATTTTTACAATTCTTACCACTGTCTCTTTTTGAGGTTATAACTCTGGAACGCTTCAACGGATCTTCGAGATTCTGAGAAGGTTTTCTCGTGACATATTGTTCTTCATGATAGTGGTAAAATTTCTTTGCTATAACTTGCATTTATTTATGAAAAAAATAGAAATATGGCAAAAATTTTGAAAATTTTGCAATTTTCAAAATTTTGATTTTTATTCCCTTAAAACAGAGAAATATGTCACACAAAATAGTTGCTAAATAATATTTATCACATGTCTACTTTACATCAGCACAATTTTGAAACCTACATTTTTTTTTGTTAGAAAGTTATAACCAGCGATTTCTAATTTTTACAACAAAATGTACAAAACCATTATTTTTAGGGGCCACCTCATATTTGAAGTCACTTTGAGGGGTCTATATGGCAGAAAATACCCAAAAGTGACACCACTCTAAAAACTGCACCCCTCAAGGTACTCAAAACCACATTCAAGAAGTTTATTAACCCTTCAGGTGCTTCACAAGAGCTGAAGCAACCTGGAAGGAAAAAATTAACATTTAACTTTTTAGTCACAAAAATGATTTTTGCAAACAATTTTTTTATTTTATCAAAGGTAAAAGGAGAAAATCGACAGAAAAAGGTGTTGTGCAATTTCTGCTGAGTACACCGATACCCCATATGTGGGGGAAAACCACTGTCTGGACGCACGGCAGGGCTCGGAAGGGAAGGAGCGCCGTTTGACTTTTTCAAACTAAAATTGGCTGGAATTGAGATTGGACACCATGTCACGTTTGGAGAGCCCCTGATGTGCTTAAATAGTGGAAACCCCCCACAAGTGACACCATTTTGGAAACTAGACCCCCTAAGGAACTTATCTAGATCTGTTGTGAGCTCTTTGAACTCCAAGTGTTTCACTAAAGATTATAATGCCCGGGTGTGAAAAAAAAAATTCCACAAAAATGATTTTTTAGTCTCCAATTTTTGATTTTTCCCAAGGAAATTGGAAACCAAAAGTTGTATCCAATTTGTCCTGAGTACGCTGATACCCCATATGTTTGGAGGAAAAACTGTTTGGGTGCACGGCAGGGCTTGAAAACGAAGTAATGACGTTTTGGAATGCAGACTTTGATGGGTGTCATGTTCAGTTTGCAGAGCCCCTGATGTGGCCAAACAGTGGAAACCCCCCACAATTGACACCATTTTGGAAACTAGACCCCCTAAGGAACTTCTCTAGATCTGTGATGAGAACTTTGAACCCCCAAGTGCTTCACACAAGTTTATAATGCCTAGGCATGAAAATAAAAAATCCTTTTTTTCCCATAGAAAAATTTTAGTCACCAATTTTTTATTTTCCTAAGGGTAACAGGAGAAATTGGACCACAAAAGTTGTTGTCCAATTTGCCCTGATTACGCTGATACCCCATATGTGGGGGGAACCACTGTTTGGGCACACAGCAGAGTTCGGAAGGGAAGGAGCACCATTTGACTTTTTCAAGCAAAAATTGGCTGGAATCGAGATTAGACGCCATGTTATGTTTGGATAGCCCCTGATGTGCCTAAACAATGTAACTCCCCTCAAGTGACCCCATTTTAGAAACTAGACCCCCTAAGGAACTTATCTAGATCTGTGGTGAGCATTTTGAACCCCAAAGTGCTTCATACAAGTTTATAATGTAGAGTAATAAAAAAAATCATATTTTTTCCACAAAAATGATCTTTTCGCCCCAATTTTTAATTTCCCAAGGGTAACAAGACCTCAAGAGTTATTGTGCAATTTGTCCTGAGTACGCTGATACCCAATATGTGGGGGTAAACCACTGTTTGGGTGCATGGCAGAGCTCAGAAGGGAAGGAGCTCCTTTTGACTTTTTCATCGCAGAATTGGCTGGACGCCATGTCACGTTTGGAGAGCCCCTGATGTGCCTAAACAGTGGAAACCCCCCACAAGTGACACCATTTTGGAAACTAGACCCCCTAAGGAACTTATATAGATCTGTTGTGTGAGCACTTTGAACCCCTAAGTGTTTCACTAAAGTTTATAATACTTGGGTGTAAAAAAAAAATAATAATAATCCCCAAAAATGATTTTTTAGTCCCCAATTTTTGATTTTTCCCAAGGAAATTAAACCCCAACAGTTGTTGTCCAAATTGTCCTGAGTATGCTGATACCCCATATGTGGGGGGGAAATACTGTTTGGGTGCATGGCAGGGCTCGGAAAGGAAATAATGACATTTTGCAATGCAGACTTTGATGGGTGTCATGCTCAGTTTGCAGAGCCCCTGATGTGCCTAATCAGTGCAAATCCCTCATAAGTGACCCCATTTTTGAAACTAGACTAAAGAACTTATCTAGACCTGTTGTGAGCAATTTGAATCCCCAAGTGCTTCACACCAGTTTATAATGCCTGAGCATGAAAATTAAAAATCCTATTTTTTTCCCACAAAAATGATCTTTTAGTCACCATTTTTTTATTTTCCCAAGGGTAACAGGAGAAATTGGACCCCAAAAGTTGTTGTCCAATTTGTTCTGAGTGCGCTGATACCCCATATCTGGGAGAAAACTACTGTGTGGGCACATGTCGGGGTTCGGAACAGAAGAAGTGACGTTTTGCAATGAAGACTTTGATGGAATGGTCTGCGGGCGTCATGTCGGGTTTGGAGAGCCCCTGATGTGCCTAAACAGTGGAAAACCCCAACAAGTTACCGCATTTTGGAAACTAGACCCCCAAAGGAACATATCTAGATGTGTGGTGAGCACTTTTAGCCCCAAGTGCTTCACAGAAGTTTATAACGTAGAGCCATAAAAATAAAAAATCATATTTTTTTCCACAAAAATGATGATTTCGCTACCAATTTTTTATTTTCCCAAGGGTAACAGAAGAAATTAGACCCCAAGAGTTATTCTGCAATTTGTCCTGAGTACCCTGAAACCCCATATGTGGGGGTAAACTACTGTTTGGGCGCATGGCAGAGCTCAGAAGGGAAGGAGCACCGTTTGACTTTTTCAACGCAGAATTGGCTGGAATTGAGATCAGATGCCATGTCATGCCATGTCACGTTTGGAGAGCCCCTGATGTGCCTAAACAGTGGAAACCCCCCCAATTCTAACTCCAACCCTAACCCCAACACACCCCTAACCCTAGTCCCAACCCTAACCCTAATCCTAACTTTAGCCCCAACCCTTACCCTAACTTTAGCCCCAACCCTAACCCTAATGGGAAAATGGAAATAAATACATTTTTTAAATTTTATTATTTTTCCCTAACTAAGGGGGTGATAAAGAGGGGTTTGATTTATAGCGGTTTTTATGTTTGGCAGCTGTCACACGCTAAAAAACAAAAGCTTTTTATGGCAAAAAATAGTTTTTGCATCACCACATTTTGAGAGCTATAATTTTTCCATATTTTGGCCCAGAGAGTCATGTGAGCTGTTATTTATTGCGGGACGAGTTGACGTTTCTTTTGTTACCATTTTTGGGCACATGACATTTATTATCACTTTTTATTACAATTTTTGGGAAGCAGAATGAACAAAAACCAGGAATTCATGAATTTCTTTTGGGGGGGCGTTTATACCGTTCTGCGTGTGGTAAAATCAATAAAGCGGTTTTATTCTTTGGGTCAGTATGATTACGGCGATACCTCACTTATATCATTTTTTTATGCTTTGGTGCTTTTATACAATAAAAACAATTATATATAAAAAATAATTGTTTTTGCATCGCTTTATTCTGTGAGCTATTACTTTTTTAGCTTTTCGCTGATGATGCTGTGTGGTGGCTCGTTTTTTGCAGGACAAGTTGATGTTTTCAGCGGTACCATGTTTATTTATATCTGTCTTTTTAATCGCGTTATTCCACTTTTTGTTCGGCGGTATGATGATAACGCAATGTTTATTTTGCCTTGTTTTTTTTCTTTTTTTTTAATGGGTTCACTAAAGGGGATAACTAGTGGGATAGTTTTATAGGGCGGGTCGTTAGGGAAGCGGCGATACTAAATATGTGTACTTTTAAGGTTTTTTTACATTAAAGAAAATAATTTATTGGGGGAATATTTTTTTTTCTTTACTTAGGAATTTTTTTTTACACATGTTTATTTTTATTTTTTTTACATTTTTACTTTGTCCCAGGGTGGGACATCACTGTATAATGTCAGATCGCTGGTCTGAGAGTTTGCACAGCACTCTGTCAGATCAGCGATCTGACAGGCACTGCATGAGGCTTTCTCAGCTCCTGCTCTCAGCAGGCAATGAGGAAGCCGTCTCCCTGCAGGAACCGGAAGGACCACGTGGCCATCTTGGATCTGGGGTCCTGCAGGGAGGAGGCCCTCTGAACAGCGCAATCATATTGCGCTGCTCTGAGGGTCTCAGGGAAGCACGCAGGGAGCCCCCTCCCTGCGCGATGCTTCCCTATGCCCCCGGTACACTGCAATCATGTTTGATCGCAGTGTGCCGGGGGTTAATGTGCCTGGAGATGCACATATAATATACTGATCGCATATCTGATCGCTGATCGCATATGACGTAGTATCCCATCCTTGGGAATTAAGTCCCAGGGCACATGGACGGGATAGTATGTCAGATGGCAAAAATTGGCTAATGTACACTCTGCATCCCATCTTGACAGAAAAAACAGAAATGTAGACATTTTTGCAAATATATTAAAAAAAAAAAACTGAAATATCACATGGTCAAAAGTATTGAGACCCTTTCCTCAGTATTGAGTAGAAGCACTCTTTTGAGCTAGTACAGCCAAGAGTCTTCTTGAGAATGATGCAACAAATTTTTCACACCTGGATTTGGGGATCCTCTGCCATTCTTCCTTGTAGACCCTCTCCAGTTCCATCAGGTTGCATGGTGAACGTTGGTGGATAGCCATTTTCAGGTCTCTCCAGAGATGCTCAATTGGGTTTAGGTCAGGGCTCTGGCTGGGCCAGTCAAGAATGATCACAGAGTTGTTCTGAAGCCACTCCTTTGTTATTTTAGCTGTGTGCTTAGGGTCATTTTCTTGTCGGAAGGTGAACCTTTGGCCAAGTCTCAGGTCCAGAGCTCTCTGGAAGAGGTTTTCATTCAGGATATCTCTGTACTTGGTCGCATTCATGTTTCCTTCAATTGCAACAAGTCGTCTTGTCCCTGCAGCTGAAAAACACCCCCACAACATGATTTTGCCACCACCATGTTTCACTGTTGGAATTGTATTGGGCAGGTGATGAGCAGTGCCTGTTTTTCTCCACACATACTACTTAGAATTATCAACAAAAAGTTCTATCTTCGTCTCATCAGACCAGAGAATCTTATTTCTCATAGTCTGGGAGTCCGTCATGTGTTTTTTAGCAAACTCTATGTGGGCTTTCATATGTCTGGCACTGAGGAGAGGCTTCCGTCGGGCTACTCTGCCATAAAGGCCCGACTGGTGTAAGTCTGCAATGATAGTTGACTTTGTGGAACTTTCTCCCATCTCCCTACTGCATCTGTGGAGCTCAGCCAAGGTGATCTTGGGATTCTTCTTTACTTCTCTCACCAAGGCTTTTCTCCCACGATTGCTCTGTTTGGCTGGACGGCCGGTTCTAGGAAGACCTCTGGTGGTCCCAAGCTTCTTCCATTTAAGGATTATGGAGGCCACTGTGGTCTTAGGAACATTGAGTACTGCAGAAATTCTTTTGTAACATTTGCCAGATCTGTGCCAATCTATGACTGGGGTGCAAAGGTCATCAGAGATCCATGACTTGTTCATTTTGATCAATGTTAAGCGGTGTACATTTTGGGGGGATAGCCAGATGTGCTTATCCATCAGGACACTACCAACAGCGTTGAAACACATTCTCAGAGAACATTAGCTGCCGGGTGTCATGCCGCTCTCACCGCATTCCTTCTGGCTCAGCGCCCGATGCAATCACGTCGAGTGCGCATGCTCACCTCCCGTGCTTGACCCTGCGGCTGTTCACTCGACTCCAGATCCTTGTCCACATGTGCTCCTGAGCCTGCTTACGGCTGCTCCATCTCTGACATCTCTATGGTCCTGGAGGACCTGACCCGGAAGTCCCAGCAAACTTGCCCTATATCAGGCTGCCTCTTACTGTAGGCGGCGCCTGATTATTGTTGTGCTTCCTAGCTTGACCTGCTTGGTTCCTGCTTGGCTGATCTCTGTACTCAGCTCCCCTGCCCTGGCTCTAACGTGCTTCCCAGCATGCGCTCTGCCTTGCTTTGCTCCCAGGTCTGTTTTCCAGCGCATGCTTTGCCTGGCCTTGTACTCAGTCATGCGTACCAGCGTGCGCTGTGCCTCGCTTTGCACCCAGGCCTGCTTCTCAGTGCACACTCTACCTTGCCTTATAACGCGCTCCTATCTGTTGCTTACCCTCATGTACACGCCTTTCACTGTCTTGTACTCTGCGTGTACACGCTTCGCACTGTCCTGTGCTATACACCTTGCACTGTCCTGTACTCTGCGTACCCTCGTGTATATGTCTTGCACTGTCCTGTACTCTGCGTGCACATGTTTTGCACTGTCCTGTACTCTGCGTGCACACGCCTTGCACTGTCCTGCATTCTGCGTGCACACGCCTTGCACTATCCTGCACTCTGCGTAATCCTCTCTTCTGTGAGCCGGCCACCTGGTTAATAATAATAATCTTTATTTATATAGCGCCAACATATTCCGCAGCGCTTTACAGCAGTCATGGTACCTTATCCCCCTGGGTCTGCCCCTGATGCTCTCTGTAAAGGGGGTGGTTCTCACTAGGCCAGCTCGCCCACGGTGGGTCGGTATCACTACCCAGAGGGTCCACTCCAGGAGTCATCACACCGGGCATTACAAAACCTCCAAGGCATGACATTCAAGTTCAGGACACTATTCCATTTTTGAAGACCAAAATGTGAAAGGGTCCAAACCTCCCCTGATGGCATTGATATTCAGTTCTAGATACTTCTACACCATCCTCTCCAGTTGTTTACAATGAGTCAGACTTGTACTCTGTTCTGCTGGTGCAGAGGCTTGTCTAAAAATTGTGTTAAATGACTCACAGAAATTGCTTATGCCACTTACACTGCTGCTGCTAATGTTTTGACAATGAAGCTTTGACGTTCCAGGGGTTGGCATCTACAAGTGGCATGCGCTCTGTGTGCCTCACTTCTGTCTTGGGGAAAACCACTCTTAAGATTGTCTACAAGCACATTTTGATAATCCGGCATGTGCGCATCCCATTCCTAGGGGGGGAATCATCTGTCTAAATTTACTCTTGTACCGTGGATCTAACAGAGTGGTAACCAAGTTGTCAGCACTATTTCTAACCCTAAAAATATGAGCATTATGTCGAAGATAGTGCAGCAGGAAGGCGCTCATGTGTCTGGCACTTCAATGAGGTCCAAGTCCATGCTGTGTTGGTAGTGAGGTAACACTCAAGGTTGCTTCCTCCATCCCCTACCGCCAACCATGGACAACTGAGTGCGTATAATTATACTCTTGTAGTGCAGCAATGTTGGTGCAGTGTGACAGATAGGCAGAGACTACAGAAAGTTTAACATAAATGGGGTCTTTATTTTCAGAACTCACACATAGGAGTAATGTCCAGCCGAATGTTCATAAACACAGTCCAGAACTCAAAACCCATGGCCATGGATAATGGCACCGCCGTGTCTTCTGGGTGCATTAACAACCTTGTGTTCCCTGGCTCCGTGTTAACTCTACACAGACCTGAGTTGTACAGAGCAACCTGCTCTTCAGCTTGCAAACTCAAATACTGACACACCCAAGGCAAAACTGACAGATTTAATTGGAATTGTGGCAATAAAGCCACTTCTAAAACCTGGAGTGGAGAGAGGGATTTGCCCTACTACCAAACCTGCAAATCCCTCTAAAAATGGGTTTTCCTAAAAATCTGACTGAGTCACCACTTGGATCCAATCTATATTCTCTTTTATTTTGCCTTGTGGCTCACAGGTGTTCTGCTGTGAACACAAGGCACTCCTGCGGGTTAAATAGGACTCTGTCCGCATGCTGAGGGACACATATCAACCCTCACATAATGTCTTGGGGCAGTAGTGGGAAAACAGGAGACGAGGAACCTAG
This sequence comes from Oophaga pumilio, assembly GCA_009801035.1. NCBI lineage: Eukaryota > Metazoa > Chordata > Amphibia > Anura > Dendrobatidae > Oophaga > Oophaga pumilio. Next base: position 33,174 of record VIAB01022550.1, read on the forward strand.
GCCCCTGAACTGCCCCTCAGGCTAAGGGGGTGCCCTGTCTTTCCTTAACTTGGGGGTACCCTTGAAGGTAGGGAGGCCCAAGTCACCGACCTGTCCCTATCTCCTGTTTAGCCCTGAGATAAACCCCCAACCCCCTCCCCAGGAGGTGAGACAGGGAATAAAGTGAACTGCACCAATATAACAAAAAGAAAAGACAGACACCTAGGGAACAAGGCAACTAAAAACCAAAACTTCAATTTCTCTGCTACAATGCACCGCACAGCAGAGTAAGGCACAAGATCAAGGTAATAGCCAAAGTACCACTGCATTAGCAAGCTCCTGACTCCAGCTTGGTTGCTCTACAAAGAGGAAGTGTAATACCAACAGTCAGCTGAATCATCAGGTGACCTTTTAAAGGATTGTGGGAGTGGTCACCACCTGCACCAGAAAACTCAGCAGCAATGTAATTGCACCAGCAGCGACCAGGGGAAAAAACTGACTTTAATCCCCGATGGCCTGAAAGGAAAGAAGTTTTAATATTAAAAGCAAAATCTGCCACAGATCCAAAATTGGATCGTGACAGTACCCCCCTTTCAATGAGGGGCCTCTGGACCCTCAACACCGCACCAAACCAGAAAACAACCTACGGTGAGGATGCCTCGATCCACCAGCGTTCACCTCAGCTGTAACCTGACCCTCAGGTTTATGGCAAACGCAGCTAGATGGTAATGACAACAACGTAGGCTCTGGAGGTGCCACAAATCTTCATTTGCCGACCTGAGGAATTGAGTTGTGTACCTGCACTACTTGGGGTAACTCTAGCTGAAAGGTCCCCGAGCCTAGAATGGCCGACATCCGAAACGGCCCGATCACCCTGCAACTCCAGACCCCAGCAGCATGCTTCCACCGGATGTTTTTGGCGGACACCCACACGTACTCATTCACACCCAGGTCCGGACCTGAACGCTTATTGCCACGCACACGTTTGCCACAAGATGGTGAACTCTTCGAGGAACCGACAACAGAGGCGTCCCCCTGTATCGCCAAACTCACACCCCCACAAAGCTCAGAGGGAACCACCACCCTCTCCTGACCCCTCCACCTAAGAGGACTCCGACTCTCAGGGTTAGCTAGTGATGATGGTTGAGACTTGCCCCTACTCCCTGGCAGCACCTCTGCTGCCCCCACAATAGAAGAAGGGGACAGTTGTAGAAAGACTGCAGAGACAGTAGCCCACCGGGCAACAGTCCTCACACTATTGATCCCAGCTGACTACTTTACTGGACCGCCAATCTATGACCAGGTTGTGTTTTTTCAACCAAGGAAGGTCTAAAACGATGGGTGTTGGCATTCCCCCAAGACGTAGCACGACATGGACTCTTCATGATGAGTCACTATACGCAGGTGTATATCATCTACGACTTGGGTCACCTTCCCCTGGCTGAGTGGGACAGAGTCAATGACCTGGACGCTTAGGGGATTTGCTAGCGTCCTACACCTCAGGCCAAGAGTTTGGACAAAGTGAGCATCCACTTGATGAACACCTGCTTCACTGTCCACAAGCACCAGTATACCCTCAGTTATCCCGCCAACCACCACTTCAGCAGAGAGGGTACACTGAGGGGAAAAAATGGAGGAAATATACACTCCCTGGTCACCTCCCTCCTCACGACCAGGTGACGTGGCTTCTTAGATGACACAGAAACTTTGGTGGGAGCTGGGTAGACCCCGATGAAATAACCAGTCTGCCCACAGTAAAAACATGCCCCCACACCACGGCAAACTGCAGGCAACCCCGTTTGGGAACCAACTCCTCCCACTTGCATGGGCTCGTTTGAATGCTCAGGTGTGTCCTCCTCCCTAGCAAGGACAAAAGGGGGAAGATTTGGTGTATGCCTCTCTCTGAGGCTTCTATACACCCGGAGGGCAAGGGACATGGCAACCTCCAATGACCTAGGGGTGGCGTACTGCACCAGAGTATCCTGCAACCTTGGGGACAGACACTGCACAAAATGACTCCTAAGGGCAGGGTCATTCCACTGTGTGTCAGTGACTCACCTCCTGAACTCAGAGCAGTAATTCTCAGCCGGCCAACCCCCTGCTTCATTTTACGGAGTTTAGATTCCTCCAGGGTGACACAGTCAGGATCTCAATACACCAGCGCCAGAGCTGCAAAAACAAAAACCCATATACCGACCATAAAGATGGTGAATCGGTCGGCAGGGAGAAGGCCCAGGATTGGTGATTACCCTTGAGAAGGGAGACAATAATCCCCACACGCTGTTCCTCACTCCCTGATGAACGGTGAGGAGCCTGAAGTATAATTTACAGGCCTCCCGAAAAAACAAAAATTTTTCTCTCCCTCCAGAAAACCTGTCAGGGAGAGATAACTTAGGTTCTAGTTAAGCCTGCACCTGAGTGGAGGCCCAGAACCCCACCAACTGCTGTAATTATGGCACCACCTCACCCCGCAGCACCTTAAGCTCATCGGTGAGGGTCTGAAGCAGTTGGGCAAAGGCCTGCATTTGGCTCATGGCTCACCAGAATCAATGTGTCAGTTAGTGATAACATCACGGGGCAGTAGTGGGAAAACAGGGGAAGAGTAACCTGGGCCCCTGAACTGCTCCTCAGGCTAAGGCGGTGCCCTGTCTTTCCTTAACTTGGGGGTACCCTTGAATGTAGGGAGGCCCAAGTCACTGACTTGTCACTATCTCCTGTTTAGCCCTGATCTAACCCCACAACCCCCTCCCCAGGAGGTGAGACAGGGAATAAAGTGAACTGCACCAATATAACAAAAAGAAAGAAAAGACAGACACCTTGGGGACAAGGCAACTAAAAGCAAAACTTAGCTTTCTCTGCTGCAATGCACCGCACAGCAGAGTAAGGCACCAGATAAAGGTAATAGCTGAAGTAACAAAGCACTCAGCAAGCTCCTGACTCCAGCTTGGTTGGTCTCCAAAGAGGAATTGTATCACCAACAGTCAGCTGAAGCATCAGGTGACCTTTTAAAGGATGGTGGGAGTGGTGGTCACCACCTGCACCAGCAAACTCAGCAGCATTGTAATTACACCAGCAGCCACCGGGGGAAAAGACTGACATTAACCCCCATGGCCTGAAAGGAAAGAAGTTTTAATATGAAAAGCAAAATCTGCCACAGATCCAAAAATGGTTTGTGAAACATACGATCCTCTTCACTGCCTCACATATTCCCCTCCTCTGCTCAAACTTCTGGGGTTGAACACTTGTCACCATTCAGTGTGCCCTGTTGTGAATTGGTTTGGGATGAGTTCTGAGCAGAGGCTCCCTCTGGTGGTTACAAGCGGTACTATTGAGGATTGTGAAGACTGGGTATCAGGTGCCACGGATTGGTCTTATATAAGGGAGTCATTTCCCCATCAGGCTTGCCGGTGATCAATTGTTCTGGTCTGAATCCTTCTTTCCAGTTTCCCTTGTAGCCTGCTGTGTCGAGTCTGCATCTCCTGCTTCCAGATAAGACTTTTTCTTATTTTGTGTTTTTGCTACAGTTTTGTATTTTGTCCTGCTTTTCTGTGGGGACCTTCTGGTCCCTTCTGGGGGCTTCTGCCCTCTCAGTTTTGTACAGCCACTGTTGTAATTACTTTTGCTTTTTCCAGTTTTTCAGTGGCTGCTGTTTTCCTTTTTTTGCACCAGAGAGCTAATTTAGGTGGCAGAGGTCGTGTGACCTCAGGTGATTTTGAAATTAGTATTGTTGGTTTGTTTTCAGGGTTTTTAGAGATTGCAGTAAGTACCCTTCCTATCCTTTTCTATTTAGTTAGTTTGGGCCCCAGCGTTTGCTCATACTATTTTCTTACTGTGTTTGTATTTCCTCTTGTCTAACCGCCATTACATGTTTGGGGGCTTCCTATTGACTTTGGGGTTCTGCTCCGGGGCAGATAGCTTTCCTATTTCTATCTGTAGGTATAGTTAGTTTCTCAGGCTGTGACGAGGCGTCTAGGACCATCGTAGGAACGCTCCACGGCTGCCTCTAGTTGCGGTGGTTAGTCAGGGTACTGCAATCTCATAGTTTCCAACTTCTCTGGTGTATTGCCTTTTTGCCTGCACTCCTCAGTTACCGAAACATAACAGTGCCCTTAACAGGGCATCCCCATTCCTTTGCGCCTTCCCTGCACGATGTGTTTTGGTGAAATTGAAATTTTGCAGACTGGAACCATCGTGTGACCCGAGCATTCCTCTTCTTGGCATTTCTCATCCAGACCAAGGGTGAATGATCTGTCACCAAGCGAAACGGTTGTCCGAGCAAATAATAGCGTAGGGACTCCAAGGCCCACTTAATAGCTAGTGTCTCCTTCTCCACTAGACTGTTATGCTTCCTCCGCTTGAGGGTTCCACCGGACCATGACCGACTTCTTTCCCTTTAGGAGATTGGTTAGGGGTATTGCTCTCCCAGAAAAATTAGTTATAAACCTCTGGTAATACCAAAGGATGCCGAGAAATGCTTTCACCTGTTTGGTGGTAACAGGTCGGGCCAGTTCTGTATGGCCTTGATTTTATTTATTTTAGTTTTAATAACCCCACGGCCGATCACTTACCTTAAGTACCTGGATTCCTCGAGCCTTATAGCACATTTCTTGGGATTCGCTGTCAAGACCGTGGCTCTGAGTGAATTCACTACTGCTTGTACCCGGGACGAGTGGGTATGCCAGTCAGTACTAAAGATGATGTCATCCAAGTACGCTGACGCATACTCCCGATAGGGTTATAGTACTATGTCCATCAGCCTCTGGAACGTGACTGGTGCCGTATGTAGTCCAAAGGGTTAGACAAAATAGCGATACAGAGTCAGACCCTTCATTATTATGAAGGCGGTCTTCTCTTTTGCTGACTCCGTGAGAGGTACTTGCCAGTAACACTAGGTCAGATCAAGTGTGGTAAAGTACTGGGCCTGCCCAAGTCGCTTAATCAGCTCGTCCACCCGGGGCATTGGATAAAGGTCGAACTTCGACACCTCATTCAATTTACAGAAGTCATTACAAAACCGTAATGATGATCCATCCGGCTTCAGGATTAGCACAATGGGGCTAGCCCACTCACTCGGGGGCTCTTCAATTACTCCTAGCTGGAGCGTTTGTCTCACCTCACTCACGATAGCCTGTCTCTGGAGCTCAGGCATGTGGTATGGCTTAATATGCACCCTGACGTGAGGCTCGGAGACAATGTCATGCTGAATGACAGAGGCGCGGCCTGGTAGTTCCGAGGATACATCCATGTTATCTTGTACTAGTTTCCAAAGTTCTAGATGCTGCGGTTTCAAGAGAGTATCGCCTATCTTTACCATTCTCACGGCCTCCATCCAGGCAGCTATTGGAGGGTCCCCAGATGATACTTCTGGAGTAACATCCATAAGGATACACTCTCAGTCCTTCCACGACTTTAACATATTGATGTGGTACAACTCTTCAGGTTTTCGCTTCCTGGGCTGGTACACTCGGTAGTTCACCTCCCCAACTTTTTCCCGAACTTCATATGGCCCTTGCCACTTGGCCATAAGCTTACTTTCGGCGGTGGGTACCAAGACCAAAACTCGATCTCCTGTGCCGCCTGAGCATCCACCAAATGCGCTTTTACCATAGGCATGACCACTGTGATCTGGTCCTGAATATTGGCTAAGTACACTATTAGACTTCTATGTGGCGTAGGATCCTGCTTCCATGTCTCTTTGGCTATGTCCAGCAGGCCCATAGGAAGCCTGTCATACAGTAGCTCAAAGGTTGAAAATCCCATGGAAGTCTGTGGTACCTAGTGAATGACAAACAGCAAGTAGGGCAACCACATGTCCAATCCATTCCATCTTTGGAAACTACCCTCTTTAACATTGACTTGAGTGTTTTGTTGAAGCGCTTGACTAATCCGTCGGTCTGGGGGTGGTACACTGATGTGCGCAACTGCTTTATCTTGAGGAGCTCGCACAGTTCCTTCGTCACCTTGGACATAAAAGGAGTCCCATGATTGGTAAGGATCTTCTTAGGTAGCCCAAGGAGACAGAACATGGCAAACATCTCCTGGGCAATAATCTTAGCCGAGGTGTGCCAAAGCGGAATGGCCTCCAGGTACTGGGTGGCATAGTTTAAGACCACTAATACGTATTGGTGGCCCCGGGTGGATTTTCCTATCGGCCCTACCAGATCTATTGCAATCCTTTCCAAAGGTACCTCTATAATGTGTAGAGGTACCAATGGACTCCAGTAGTTTGCGGTGGGTGAGGTTAGTTGGCACTCAGGACACGTTTCACAGAACCTCTGCACCTCAGCGTAGACCCCAGGCCAAAAAAAATGCTGCAATATGCGCTCCTGCATCTTTTTGGCCCCCATGTGCCCTCCCAGCATGTGGGTGTGATCCATTTCGAGCACCGCCCGATGGTAAGAGTGGGATACCACTAGTTGTTCTACCACCTCATCCCTGATTTTATCAACCCTGTAGAGGAACCCCTGGTTGATCACCATACGTGAGAACACCATCTCCGCACCAGGTTGCTGAGCCACCCATTTACCTCGATTACTCTTTCCCATGCCCGGGTCAGTGTAGCATCCTGTAGCTAAATTTCCCAAAGGTTCCCCGTGGCACTTCCAGCTCGGGGATTGTCGGTGTCTCCTCGACCTTTCCTGCCATCACCTCTAGGGGAAAACCTATTGGGTTCACACTTTTTCCCTATGGGGGTGACCCTTATGGCAGGAACCCCTGTGTCGGGATCTTCAGGCTATGTGCCCAGAAAAATATTTGCCCGGGGATGGTTAGTTTTATTTTTCCACATAGAACAGAACAGGGGCAAGTCCCTTCCCAGGACAGTCCCATACGGAAGGGTCTTCACCACCCCCACCACATGGCGTAACAAATGAAACCTCTACTGTTGGATACTCATGGAGTTCACCATGTATACACATGACACCCACATTTTTCCCATTTGATTCTAAGCCCGATATTAATGACCCATGCACAAGTGTCACTATGCTCCCTGAGGAGGGCCTCGGCCTGGTGTCCGTTGATGCGCACCTGGTACAGATGCGGTGCACACGCTGGGAGGAATGGATCCACGGTGAAAATGGCCTGGGCGTACATCGACATACAGCGAGTATACCAGCAGTCCATGGGTTCAGCTGTCAGGGGGCAGTTGGCACCCCCATGTACTAGCCCTTGGCACCACCAATCCCTAGCAGCTGCGGCATGACTGGACCTCAGGGCCAGTTTATGGGAAACAGGTCTCTTGTCACTCTCAATTCGGGGTACCCCTTCAGTATGGGCTCAGTCCTGATTGGCCCCAGTAGAGCGTCATGGACCTTTCCCAGGTTTCCCAACATGATAACAGTAGTGGAGCAGAGTCCTGTATAAAGTCCTGAGTGGATGCATAGTGGTTCAATCAGGCTGACCACCTTGTCTAGTGTGCCGGGATTCCCTTGGCTCACCCAGCGCTGAATAGCAGCTGTCAGAGTTCTTACTAGCGGTTCGACCACCACCCTGTCTATCATCTGGAAAAGGGTTAAGGTCTGTAGCAAATCATATGCCTGAGGCCTGGCAGGGCGAGTCTCCTCAAAGGACCACTGGAACACCTGTTATGCCCGCACATATGTGTTAACCCCCAGTTGGGCAAGGATCTCACCTTTCAATTTCTAATAGTACACGGCATCGTCCCAACTGAGGTCAAAGTAGGCCTTCTGGGCATCTTCAGTCAGGAAGGGGGCCACAACTTCAGCTCACTGGGAGAATGGCAAACTCTCCCGCTCTGCTGTGCGCTCGAACATGGTGCTAAGGGCTGATCGAATCTTGTACCGAGCCTCAGAATGGATCAGGATCGCTAGTGATGGCACCTCTCGCAGGGCTTCCATCTGCTCATCAGTCTTCTGCTGTTGCTGATACAACAGCTGCTGATGATGATTGTGCTGCTCCTTCTGCCATTGCTGCTGCTCCTGCTGCCATTGCTGCTGCTCCTGCTGCTTCCGCTGAAACTGCAGCTGCTGCTGTTGCTGGGTGAGGGCTAACTGCTTGAGTATTTCCTCCATCTTGTTAGCAGGCTTCAGTTGCAGTACTGCAGGCTTAATAAGCAACATGCAGCGATCTTTGGGTATGCCTCAGTTCACACTGCCCACATTATCCACCATATGCAGTGCAGCGGGGTTGGTGCCGTGCGACAGATAGGAAGGGACCACAGAAAGATCAGCATAAATGGTGTCTTTATTTTCAGAACTGACACATAGGAGTAAAGTCCTCCGGATCGCAGCCGGGTGTCCATAAACACAGGGAAAAAAGTAGAACAACGATCCAGCTCCAATAAAATCTTCATCTTTATTGATTCATATAAAACATCAATGATGACATGCTCCTGGACAAACTCAGGGCTAGGCGACGCGTTTCGATCACAAGGATCTTTATGACAGCTGTGATAAGATGAAGATTTTATTGGAGCTGGATCGTTGTTCTACTTTTTTCCTTATGTATCTACACGCCTGATCAAGCGGAAGTTCCATGCGCCTCTGGTATACCGGTGAGCTGGTTTGCGTTCTTTCATCCATAAACACAGCCCAGAACTCAAAACCCATTGCCCTGGATAATGGCACCGCCGTTTCTTCTGGGTGTGTCAGCCACCTTGAGTTCCCTGGCTCCGTGTTAGTTCCATACAGACCTGGGTTGTACAGAGCCACCTGCTCTGCAGCTGGCAAACTCCAACCTTGACACACCCAAGGCAAAACTGACAGATTAAACTGGAATTGTGGCCATAGAGTCACTTCCAAAACCTGAAGTGGAGAGAAGAATTCACCCCAGTACCAAACCTGCAAACCCCTCTAAAAATAAAAACCCTTAATGGGTTTTCCTAAAAATCTGACTGAGTCACTACTTGGACCCAATACTTTCTTTTATTTTGCCTTGTGACTCACAGGCATCCTGCTGTGAACAGAAGGCACTCCAACAGGTTTAATAGGACTCCGTCCGCATCCTGGGGGACAAATATCGACCCTCGAATATGATCCCCTCTCTGCTTCATACTCCTCATCTTCTGATTGTTGCATGTTCATTACCTCATCCTCCTGAATTTGTACCTCAGCTCCTGCATCTGCATTAGCAGTTTATCTATCTGGTACCATGAGCCCCCCCTTGATCGCTGTAAGCCACCCTCACAAGGCACCCACTTGTGCAACGACAATCTGGAAATTTGAGATCTTGTTATCCCTTCCGCTTCCTCCTCTGCTTCAAACTCTTCCTCTGGGACTTCTTCTGCAGACTATTCAAAGTGTGATCCAGCATGTAGATGGCCAGAATAGTGATGCTAATGATGGCATAGTCAGCGCTAACCATCTCAGTAGTCATTTCAAAACTGTGCAGAAGGGTGCAGAAGTCCTTCTTCTGTGCTCACTCCGCAATCGAGATATGCACCACGTCAGGACCTCGTTGGCGCAGGCTATGCAAACAACATACTGCACTAGAGCTCAGCACTGCTGCCACAGCCGCTGCAACATGTGCAGAGTGGAATTCCACCATGTCGAAACATCGCTACTTGAATGGTTGACCGGTAGGCTTTGAGACCTCTGTAGCGATGCAAGTCGATGACCTGCAGGGTGTGATAGTCGGAAAAGAGCACCCAGCGACTGTGCTTTCTGCAGCAGCGCATCCAGGCTGGGATAGCAGTGGAAAAGTTGCTGTAGCACCAGGTTGAGGACGTGAGCCATGCAAGGCACATGTGTGAGTTTGTCAGGGCTTAGTGCCGCCACCTTGGCCTTCCTTGGCTCCAGGTTTAGTGATGACAGCCATTGCGTTAACTCGGCCTGAATACCTGTCCACAACTCTTGAGCTGTGCGACTGCGATGTCCAAGACATACAGTATTAATTTAAAAACTGCCTGATTGCGGTGACCCCTTGCTGCACAGTACAGAGGTGGGGGAGATTATATATGCACTATTGGAACACATGTCTGATTAAGGGAGAGGTTGAGGGCACAGATGGAGGCCCTAGGGGAGATGGAGGAGGCAAAAGAAGTGTGGGAAGTGTTAGATAGAGAGGTTTGTCCCGCAAGCCTTGGGGATTCAAAGGCTTGTGTAGCCGCCCGAGTCACCCAGTGCCCAGTCAGCAAGATGTAACGCCCCTGCCCATGTTTGTTCATCAAGGTGTCAGTGGTGAAATGCACCCTGGCAGACATATATTTTTTGAGGGAACAGGTGATGTTTGTAAGCGACATGCTGGTGTAGCACAGTTAGAGAAGTAGTGGCCACTGGGTAACTGGTACTGGGGGACTGCGACGGTCATCATTTTTCAGAAACTGTCTGTATCCATGAGGCAGAAAGGCAGCATTTCTGTGGCCAACAGATTGGAGATGGTGAAGTTCAAGCTCTTACCTTTGGTGGCATGTGTAGGAGGAAGCATTCTTTTACATTGCACCACAACTGCGGGAGCAAGGGCTAGCTGCTGTGCTGAGAGAGGGCTGAGTATGGAGAACAGGATAAACTGCTGGACTGTGAGTGAGGTGCAAGCAGAGATGTTATTTTGGATTGATAAAGATGTGTTGTGCTAGGTGACACACAAGCAGCAGTCATGTCTACTTCCATCACAGCTGACTAGCTCGCACTCACCCTGACTGTGGTGGGCAAACAATTGTAATTTCTGTGGCCGGAGATCTGTGTGACAAGACTTGGAATAGTGATGGAGGAGAAAGAAGTAGCAGATGGAGTGGATGGGACAGCCGGTGGCTGGCGAGGTCCGCTAGTCCGCATTTTAGCGCAGTGAGATACCCACACTAAAGCATGTTGATTGCGAATATGCCGGTTCATGCATGTCATCACATTATTGCAATTTTTGTCAGTTTTTCTCAGTTTTTTTGCAAATTTGACAGATAATCTGTGGGTCATCTTTGCTGTCTCAAATAGGCAACCCTTGCTGCCCCTGCAAACCACACACTCACTACTGGTGCTGGCCACAGCCAAAGTTGGGGCTGAGGATTCAGTGCTTGTCATGGTTGCATTACTTCGTGTCTCTGTGGGAAGCTGCAGTGTAACCTACTTATCTTCCTTTTCCTCAACCTCCTCTTCTGAGCTACTCAGCTGCGTACCTCTGGGTTCACACCAAGTGGGATCTACAACCTCATTGTCATCCCCTCTGCTCTCACACTCCTCACCCTGAGAGTCACCCTCCTCCTCTTCCTGCCCTCACACCACAGTACAGTCTGTGTACACATTGGGTATTTGAGTCTCATCAGAATCACCTCCAACCTTGGTGGTTAACATCTGGTGACAAGGGTCTGGATTCTGCTAAGACCCTACTTCGTCCAGCCCCAAAACCAACATGAAAAAATTTGGGGCATCGGTGCAGATGCTTTCCTCCCCTGGTTTCTGTGATTCTCCAAACAGACCTCTGATGCCCTTGTAATAGAATGTGTGAATAACTCTTCAGAATGGACCATCAGAGGTTCCCCACAGTCAGTTGGGCATTTGGAAAGTTTTGACGCGGGGAAACAAGGGTGATTGGGGTGCCACCTCTGAGGATTGTACTGTGTGTGATGTTAAGGTTTAGGAGGAGGAGAAAAGGACGCTTAATGACTTGTCATCCACTGGAGCACATGCTCTTTCTGAGACTCATCTACAAGGGTACCACTGTGTGCCTGCCAAAGGAAGGAAGTTGAGAAGGCCTTCTGAATTGCCACTGAAACACAGTTTTAGCACGAACAATTTGGAGTAGTAAGTTGGGCCTTGTGGCTGCACAACTATATTAGACCTAAGAATTTTTAAGTGGAAATCTGGCCTTCTGACTTGCCTCTGAAATGCAGTTTTAGTACAAACAATTTGGAGTAGTTAATTGGGCCTCGTGGCTGCAACACTATATTAGGCCTAATGATTTTTAAGTGGAAATCTTGGGTTCTGATTTGCCACTGAAACACAGTTCTAGCACAAATAATTTGGAGTGGCTAATGGGTCTTCCAGAGACTGGCACACAGTTTTTGCACAATCTACTTCGATGCTGGAAGATCAATTTCACAAAGAGCAAGTTCACTTTCAGCAGCACCAGCACTAGCGCAGGAGCAACCTCTCTGCACTGTGACACTGAGCAAATGGCACCAGACAAAACAAGATGTCCATTTTTTATATAGCCAGGGACATGTGACTTTGGCAATCAATCACAGAAGACCTTGTGTCATGACGTTGTGGATGGTTTCTGCATCCTTATTGGAAGCAGTTAAAGTTAAACTAAAAAAACGTGCGCCGCTCCTGTAATCTCTTCAGTCTCTCCTTTAATCTCTCCACCCCCTTCTCCTCATCAAACACATCATCCCATTCCACCTCATCATACAGCACCACTATCGTAGCCAAAGATGATTTACCGAACTGTGACTGACTTTTGCTGACTTTGAGTAA
>VIAB01022552.1:18916-29750 GCA_009801035.1 Oophaga pumilio
CCCCTGTGTGCTGCTGTACTCACTCTGCATGTCCTCCTGCCAGGACGGGTCTGTTATCATCCACCACCTCATCTTCCACTTGCCACCCTGGTGCTCTTCTTCACTTTCTGGCAATTGTGTCTCATCTTCGTCTACCTCTTGTGACCATGGCTGCTCAAAGATTTGTGCATCGCTTCATGGAATATCATCTTGCCCCGCTTCTAGTGGACTGAGCAAGAGGCACGAATTTCCAAAATGAAAACTAAACAGGTTTTTTGGAGTGTCCGAGTGTAGGATCAGTTTTCTCAGGGTACTAAGCATGGTGGGAGGAAGGAGGATCAGGGTGAGGATTATGCGGTCCAGATTCATGGCTACTGTGACTTGACCGTGTTGAAGACACGGTGCTGGTGGTAGATAAGTAACTGTAAGTATTATTCGCTATCCAACCAACAACCTCTTCACACTGCTTCGGCTTCAATAGTGCTGTCTTGCCGCGTTCCGCTAGGACCTCGGACACTAAGGCCCAGCGAGAAGATGTAGGTGTTTTCGGTGGGACAATTTCAGCTTGCCCACGGACTCGGCCTGCACCATCACGTCCACTTCCCTGTCCCTTGCCACGTGCCTTGCCCATTGTAAATGGACTAGAATATTATACACGTTCACTACAAAAGGGTGATTTGGGAGGCAACTTGTATGTGATACGTGTGCTTGAAATCCACACTTTTACCTATCTGGACTTTAGATAAAAATGGTTTTGGCCTTATCAGATTTAATAATTACGTTAACAGACTGCAAAAAAATACAATGTTTTGGCCTAAAGTGGCCAAACTTTGAGCATGCACAGATATCAGTTAGTATGGCGATACCACTACGGAAAATGTGTGCCCTGTTTTTTTTATTTTTGGGCTAACTAGTGTTGTATATCAGTACTTTGAGCATGCACAGATATCAGCTGGCACGGAGATACCACTATGACAAATGTGTGCCCTGTTTCTTTTTTTTGTGTGGCTAAATACTGCTGTATATAAGTACAGTTTCACGCAGGACAAAAAAAGAAAAACGCCGTAAACTGGCCAAACTTTGAGCACACACAAATATGAGCTGCCACGGAGATACCACACCGAAAAATGTGTGGCCTGTTTTTTTTTTTTTTTTTTTTGCTAAATACTGCTGTATGTAAGTACAGTGACAGCCAGGACAAAAAAAGAATACAGCCGTAAACTGGTCAAACTTTGAGCACGCAAAGATATGAGCTGGCACGGAGATACCACTATGACAAATGTGTTTTTTTGTGGCTAAATAGTGCTGTATATAAGTACAGGATAAAAAAAGAAAAACACGGTAAACTGGCCAAACTTTCAGCTCACACAGATATGAGCGGCCACGGAGATACCACTATGAAAAATATGTGCCCTGTTTTTTTTTTATTTTTGGGCTAACTAGTGCTGTATATCAGTACTGTGACGCCCAGGACAAAAAAAGGAAAACCGGCCTAAACTGGCCAAACTTTGAGCACGCACAGATATGAGCTGGCAAGGAGATACCACAATGACAATTTTTTTTTTATGGCAAAACAGTGCTGTATATAAGTACAGTTTCACCCAGGACAAAAAGAAAAACGCCGCAAACTGGCCAAACTTTGAGCATGAAAAAAATGTGTGGCCTGTATTCCAATTACACCTGGGACTAGCTGTATACGGCCAATATATCCTACAGGTAGCAGCAGCAGCACCAGAACACAGGAAGGGAATGGACCCTCTTGATGTATGCAGTGATCTATATACACACATACAGTGCCTGCAGGACTTGCCCTGACGTGTATAGAGCGACATACACTACCCTGCCTACCTAACACTGGAACTTATATACTCCAGAATTAGTCATTAGAAGGACTGTTGTTTTAGCTGGATTTGAGTAGTTTAGGATGGTAGACCCCACAATAACTAATAAATCCCCAATTCTGACCATATCTCGGCAGCAGCTCTCCCTACACTATCTCAATCCGAAGCTGAATGCCAGAGCAGGGCGGCGTCCGGTCTCTTATACCCCTGATGATGCTGTGAGGCCAGCCAATCACTGCACGACCACAACAAAGATGGCTTCAGTGTTTCATTGCCTGGCAGACAATCCCTGCATCATGATTGGGTCTGTAAAGTCCGCCAAAAAAGCTAGGTGGAGAACCAAGTTGCCGCCTAGTAATCCCGGAAATGCTCGGTGCTTGCCGAGTACACTGAGTTCCGTGATACTCGGGCAAGTAATGAGTAGTGGCGAGCACGTTCCCTCATCACTACTAACTACACAAACCAAATGTACAATTTTTTTTATCACTAAAGTATAAATCAAAATAAGTTTCATACTGCCATATTTGAACTGATTTGAAGAATCATTTTACTTAGTGATTTTTACTACACAGTGAATGCTGTAAAAACAAAATCCAAAAAACACCATTCACGCCATTTGGACTTTTTTCCAACTCTTCAGTATATTATATATAAAATTATATGTGGCTATAATTAGCTAAAATTTGTCATGCAAAAAAAGCCTTTATACAGCTATGTTGAGGTGAAAATAAAAAGTTTTAGCAGTCGGAAGAAGGGAAAGAAAAAATTAAAGCCCAAAATATAAAAGTCACTCAGTCCTTAAAAGGTTAAAAACAAATTACATATTATTTACAGGTGTTTCCTATAAGGAGGTGCAACACTTATGTGTGTGTTGTATGCATACATTGTATGCATAGTTTTCTGCAAATTTCTATGTGAAGTAGATTTTGCCTGTATTCTCAATTTTCTGAATGTAACAACTGACAGAGAAAATCCCATTCACAATCAGGGGGCAGGGGAGACATGCTAAAGTTGCTTGTTATGAAATACACTAAGACACGGAACATAGAATGCACAGGAAAGCCTCCTTACCTTGACATGCCAGAGCTGGTATGTCACTCTCCACAAGGAGAAACCTTACCCCTTAGACCTCAGTCCAGAGCCTCTCACCTAGCCAAATCAGTTCTCATACTTTGCACTGACGAGGGCCAATAGCCCGAAACACAGTGTCTGCAAATTGAGATACTGATTTGGCTTCCATCCTAAGTCATATTACAAGACTCATTAAAGGGTTGATTGTGACTTGTAGGATCGCTACCTTCCAACAGGTGGCGCTATAGAGTTCAAGTCCTCTTTCCTCTGAAGAGGTAATTTGCATATAAAATTTCAAAGAAGAGCATTGCAACGTGAATAAGCCTCCTTGCCTTGACATTCCAGAGGTGGTTTGTCACTTTCCACAAGGATAAACCTTACCCCTTAGACCCCAGTCCAGAGCCTTTCACCTAGCCAAATCAGTTCTCATACATTGCACTGACGAGGGCCAATAGCCCGAAACACCATGTCTGCAAATTGAGATACTGATTTGACTTTTATCCTAAGTCATATTACAAGACTCATTAAAGGGTTGATTGTGACTTGTAGGATCGCTACTTCCAACAGCTGGTGCTATAGAGTACAAGTCCTCTTTTTTCTGATGAGGCAATTTGCACAGGAAAGCATTAGGCAGTGTATACAAGCTAAAGCTGCATTTGATAGCTATTTGGTAAGACTCCATTGTGAGTTGACAGCAATACTATGTAATTCATCTGTAAAACAATTGATGAGTTTCTGATATGCTTCTCTTGTAGTGTCATCAAAGTTCAGATATCAAATTTATTGGTCTCAAATGACAATGACTTTCGGGCATTATACTCCTTCATCAGTCATAATGTATGTCAAACAGCATACTAGAGAATATACAATAAACTACACAAGAGTGATGTTTGTGGGTACAGTCTAGAATAGGGGACATGAGAAAATTGACAGGTAAAATAAAATTAATAAAGTTTTCATATAAATACCACTTAATAAAATTTGCATGTCAATATACACTTATATTTGTTGTGTTGTAAGGCAAATACACTGTAGATTGCATTCCTTAATATCATATCATACCATATCAGAGAGGAAGAAAAACAAGATAGCTGAAAATTCAAATATAGCGCATCAACCAAAATAAGCATACACAAGATGGGCACAGACACCTCTTCATTATTATTCAATAATAGCCTAGACTGCACTATAGAAAAAAAAATCAAATAATAATAATAATAAGGATTGAGTGCTGCTTTAAGTACCATAATCATTTCACGAGTATTCTCAAAGATGATTTAGAAACCACTTGGCCTTTTTTGTTAAGTTTTGTGAAATATTGTGATTCACAAGGCAAAAATAGTCAATACAAAGCATTAATAGCTTCTCGATCTTGGAATAACATTCCAAGGGAGTCTATCATTGTCACGCTGTCTAATGAGATGTTAACAATGTCAGTAAACTATTCTTACAGGGACAACACTCTAAACAACATACAGTTTAGCAACTTCAACATGTAAGTATAGAATAGATTTACCTGACACGATATCCGTTGAACTCAGGGTTAATCTTGAGGACTTGTAAAGCTGCAACAGGAAAGAGGTGGACCGGGGTCTAACCTGACCCTAAACTGGGGTCCTAACTAATCCCTCACCTTGGAGGTACTGATAATGGTTCAGAGGTCCAAGTCTCCAGCCTAATCCTGTCTCCTATCAATCCCTGAATACCACCACAGGGATATGGGCAGATATCAACTAATACACAATTTAAACATATAAGACAGACAGGAGTAAACACAGACTTGCATACACACACAAGCATAGAAGAAACATAAATGGTCTGGGATATAAAACTCTAAGCAATGTGAGCTAAATCAACTAAAGAGATCTCAACTTGAGTCTATACAGGTACAATCCTATCTGTGGTCTGCATGGAGATTTCACTGGCAACTCCCAGAGCAGACCACAAGGAATTTAAAGGAAACCAATCAACAAATAATCAATTGCAGCTGGGAGAAACTGCACCCAGTGCCAGAACCGAGCACTGACAGAATTAACTCCCAAACTGCCAAACACAAAGAAACAGCTACTCAGCTGTGAGAAGTCAGAATGTGCAACCGCGACGATCTTCGTGGCGATGCACACATGACAATCATCCCCAAAACGCAAATGTAACTTCTTAAAAATCTATATTGGTACCTAGCTGCCATAGAATTCACACAGCAGTATACATTTTAGTATTTCAGTGTCAGAGAAATAAACTTTTATTTCATATGCAAATGAGGGTGCACTCTTGGCATGACCGAAAGCTTGGTGTGACTAAGGGCTCAATGCACTGTTATGCCCTCCAATGGGCATATTGATCTCTCTCCCAGATTTTGATGGACAGTGCTTGCTGATCTTAATCCATGTTCCTGACATAAACTCTGACACTGGAGAAGCCCAGCGTTGATAAAACAGTGTAAGCAAGGGCACACTCTGACCCCTGGCTCCTGTCTGTGGCCTCTGCAATGACATACCTGGAAGTATAGCAACCAAAAAGCTTCATAGAGAAGCAAGAGTTCAGAGCACAACAACTCTTTGTGTGCCCTGCTGTCCTCTTCCAGTGTCAGTGTGCATGTGGAGAGATGCAGATTGAGTTCTGTCAATCAAGATCAGTGAAAGTTCTTGATATACAAGTTGAAAGAAGTGACCTTTATTGGCATATAAATAAAAAAAATATCTGCCATTGTAGGGGAGTGGGCCGCCGCTGTGTGCCCAGGCCGGAACCAAGGGGGCTGTCACATATTGTCACTGTCACAATTCCTAGGGAGAAGGTGCCTGGGGGAAGGAACTGCAGGACGACCAAGAGACTTTTCTGGAAGGTGCAGGGGCGGGGCTAATATAAAAGGAACACAGGAGACCAGCAGGGGAGAGTTGACGCAAAGGCAGACAAGAGGAAGACCTTCTGGGGAGTGGAGAGGACGGCCAGGCCAGCTGCCATGCGTGAGCGGACTCAGGGACTCACGTGACTCGGGGAGAGGACGAACCCGAGTGGAGCCCAGAAGGAGGAGAACTGTGAGGCCTTCACCCGCCACTGCCCTACTCCAGTCCGCGGCTTTGGCCTATATTCTGCCAGCCTCGGCCTCCTCGGCCTTGCCCCAGCCTGTGGTTGCGGCCTATCCTCGACCCCCGCTGCCTCACTCCAGCACGCGGTCGCAGCCTGTCCACCTCCATCCGCGACCTCCGCTGCCCCACTTCAGCCTGCGGCTGTGGACTATCGCGTACCATCCTCGGCCGCTACTGTTCCACTACAGCCCACGGCTGCGGCCTACAGAGCGGAGCCCTCAGCTGCCACCATCTTGCCCCTGGGAGGAGCAGACTCAATGCCAGAGTGCTTTTCCAGGGCCTGCTGCGCCCCATCTACACCCAGGTGTACGAACGCCCGAAGTCTAAAACAACTCCTCGTCGGCTGGGCCCAGCGGCTGAGACACCGATCGAACATCTACCGGACCACGACTCTGCAGGACATTAGAGCAGGATAAGTGACACTCTGTTTACTGTTAAATATAGTCCTAGGACATTTAGTCGGCCCTATCGTGGCCCTATAGTTATAGGCACTTGCCTAACAGCCGTTTGCTTACTTTATTGTGTATTGTTGTACAGCTTCCCTGCAAGGAGAATCTCTGTTAGCCACACAGTTACTTCTCTAACCAGCATATAAAGGTTCAGTTTAAGCTTGCTCCGTCTCCGTCTCGTCCCTGCATCCCGCTTACCTGCGAATACCACACCATTATAGCACTAAAATGTATACTACTGCTGCTGGTATTATTTTTAAAGGGGTTAAGTCCCTATATAAATGTTTAATCAATTTAAATTCCATTTAGGTGGTTAACAGACTCCCTTTAATGCCGGCAAAAAGCCAAATTTGTGTCTCTACACCAATTTGCAGCATCTTGATGAATATTGCCAAATTATCTCCTCCATCTAAATTGCAATATATTTTAATTTTACAAACATGTTTTAATTAGTTTTATGAAGAAATTAGCCTGCTGTGAAAATAGGGTTAGCATGGACCCATGAGTAATTGTTGAGGAATAATAGCATGGTTATGATGTTCGGAGTCAAGAAGTTTTGTTATTTTTTAGCAGCAATGCATTATGAGACAACTGACTTTTTTAATTACGTGAAACTTAAATAAATAAATAAAAAAATTCTGGGATATATTATAGATATTTGCAGTAATACAATTATTAGAATATTTAAAATGTTGACGTGACAGAGCAAAATATGAATTCTACTAAGTTATACACACAATAATTTTAGCATGTACTGGTTAACTCAAAAGGTTATATTGTTTGTTTTTTAGGCTAATAGTCATTTTTTTATTTTTGTTTCAAAGAGGGTATTTATATTAAATAATTTTTAACTTTATGAAAGATCATTTATTGTGTAACAAAAGTATGAAAACATTGTTTACCTACTTAGACTAAATCACTTTTTTTTAACCCCTTAGTGACCTTGCCAATTTTTTAAAATCTGACCAGTGTCTTTTCATGTAGTAATAACTCTAAAATGCTTCAACAGATCCCATTGATTTTGATATTGTTTTTTTCATGACACATTGTACTTTATGATAATGTTAAATTTAGGCTGATATGTTTTGCATTTACTTCTAAAAATATCAGAAATTTGACAAAAAAAAAAAATTTCAATTTTCAAACTTTGAATGATTATCCCTTTAATCCAGACCAGTCATATCACACAAAAAACATTAATAAATCACATTTCCCTCATGTCCGCTTTATATCATCACCATTTGTAAAATGTTGTTTTATTTTGCTAGCGTTTTAGAAGGTTTAAAAAAGTAGCAGTAATTTTTAATTTTTTCAAGGAAATGTACAAAACTTAATTTTGTAGAAACCTTTTCAGTTTTGAAGTGACTTTGGAGGTCCTACATATTGGAAACCTCAAAATGTCATACCATTTTAAAAATATCACCCCTCAACATATTAAAAATTGCTTTCAGCTAGTTCATTAACCCTTCAGGTGCTTTTCAGGCATTAATGCAAAGTGACTTGACAGGAAAGAAAGTTTGTTTTTGCCACCTAAATTTTGATAACTTTTGAAAAGGCTGCTACAGCTGGCAGACTCTAAAGCCATTATTTGACTATGAACTGCCATGGACCACACAATCAAGATCTCAGGGTGCCCATGAGGTTTAAGAGGAAGTCACCACACTCTGTTAACCATCTAGATGCCATATTCCCTATTGACAGAAGCATTTAAGGGGTTAAACAACCATAGTCAGGGCCAACACTAATGCAATAAGATGTCAGCTATAGTGTACAGCTGATAGCTGCTGGATTATTTCCCGTCAGGGGATGGTACTCTCTTATATCACAGGCCAGTATAAAGACATGTTTGTGGTCACTAAGGGGTTAGAATGTAGTGAATTTTTACCACCACAATTTGATAGCTATTTGGAAACATTGTGTGCACTAGTTGAAGGGGTTCTTCCCTTTCATTAAAAGTTGACCTGAGGCTGCAGACTACTATAAAGAAATGAATCACGCTGTTCTCATCCTACCTGGGCTGGGTGAGTCTTGCCACTGGTTCCCAGTTTCTAGCATTGATTGTGAATCTGACATAACAAGAACAGTACAGCAGCCGATCAATGAGCACAGAAGTCCTGAATGGGGCATTTTGTCTACATTGGAGTGCTACGCTCACAGCCGCTGAGCTCAAAAATTTGCTGGTGCACCAGCGAAATAACATTAGTGCTGTAGCCAATGCCAGACACTACGAGCAGCAGCAAATTTAGGCAGAGGATACCGGTAAGGTGAGTACAGCTCTGTTTGTTTCTTTGTAGAAGCCTGCAGCCAGGTATTAACATTCATTGAAAGGGATCAAGACCTTTATGATCAGTGGGTAGGGCTTTGTTTTTATTTAGGGATGAGTGAACTTGCACTGAAATGTTTGAGGTACATACTAAACTTCTTGTGCCCGGTACACAACTCCAAACTTGGAATATTTACTGTATGTCCGGTTTGCTGTTCGGGTTCATCATCCTAATAAAGCTTGTTGAAATGCTGTAGTGCAGCCAATCACCAAGCTTTAAGCTTGTGGGTACTTCTGGCACTATCACAGACATGTCAACTAATGGCATGGCTGTGATTGGCCAGCACAACATGGAACCTAGCCTGACTGTGTAAAATAAATTATTGTTTAAAAAAAAGACTTGCGGTCCTCATATTTTTTTCAACCAGCCGAGGGAAAACAGACAGTTGTGAACTTTTTAACATATTTATTAATGATCTTGTAGGGGGCATACAGAGTAGAATTTTATTATTTTAAGAGCACACTAAACTCTGCAGGGTAATCAATACAGAGGAGGACAAATAAATATTACAGGAAGATTTATGTAAACTAGAAGCTTGGGCTGATAAGAGGCAAATGAGCTTAGTGTATGGGAATAAATGTAAGGTCATACATTTAGGCAGAAGAAATAAGATGTATAATTATGTGCTTAATTGTAAAACATTGGGCAAAACTGTCACTGAAAAAGACCTGAGTGTATGGGTAGATGACAAATTCACATTTAGTGGCCAGTGTCAGGCAGCTGCTACAAAGGCAAATAAAATAATAGGATGCATTAGAAAAGGCATAGATTCTCATGAGCAGAACATAATTTTACCTCTATACAAGTCACTAGTGGGACCACACTTAGAATACAGTTCTGGTCTCCGGTGTATAAGAAAGGCATAGCTGAACTGGAGAGGGTGCAGAGAAGAGCTTCAAAGGTTGAGTACTGGGGGTCTGCAATACCAAGACAGGTTATTACACTTGGGGTTATTTAGTTTGGAAAAACAAAGGCTTATGGGTTATCTTATTATAATGTATATATATATATGAGGGGACAGTACAAAGACCTTTCCAATGATCTTTTTACTCTCAGACCTGAGACGGGGACAAGGGGTCATCCTCTACGTCTGGAGGAAAGAAGGTTTAATCATAATCACATACGCGGATTCTTTACTGTTAGAGCAGTGAGACTATTGAACTCTCTGCCGTATGATGTTGTAATGAGTGATTCACTACTAAAATTTAAGGGGACCGGATGCCTTTCTTGAAAAGTATAATGTTACAGGTTATATATACTAGATTCCTCGATAGGGAACTAGTCTGATTGCCTTATGTGGAGTCGGGAAGGAATTTTTTTCCCCATTGTGGAGCTTACTGTTTGCCGCATGTTTTTTTTTTGCCTTCCTCTGGTTCAACATGTTAGGCTATGGGTTGAACTAGATGGACTTAAAGTCTACCTTCAACCTTAAATATTATGTTACTATGTTACTAACCTGTCTTATTATTCTGGACAGTGGCCAATATACATAAAGTTTCTCAGCCTATTATCAGCTCACAGCTGTCTAAGTAGCCTTTACTGGTTAATAAAACGGGGGGACCACAATAAAAAACACTTTTGGTCCCCTCCTATATTTAATATTCAGAAGCTGGATTCACACTCTACTGTCAGTATGTTATGGCTGCTCATGCTGAACGCTCACATTACTGATATCATGGCTCAGCACTGCATTTGGATGGAGCAGAGTCGGGATCGTCGTAGGACCTCATCATTATTGACTAACGGCGAACAGTGAGGATTAGTATTTTTTATTTTATCTTAATAAATGGGTAAAAGAGGGGATTTGTCAGGGATTGGTTTGTTTAATTAAATTACTTTTCTCTGTGTCTTTCTTATTTTTGACGTCTCTCCATTACTAAATCCTGGGCTTGATGTCAGCGGACATAAAACAGCTGACATCAACATAAAAACCATTACCCCACTCTACAAAGCATCAGAGCAAGTAGGAAGAACAGAGGCTTTGGTAAAAAAATGGTGCATCTAATGGATGCTCCTTTTCTGGAGGGAGTGGCCAAGGGCCAGTGTTAGTGTTGAGCGATACTGCTCGGTATCGAAAAATATCG
>VIAB01022553.1:5824-19639 GCA_009801035.1 Oophaga pumilio
GCTTCTCCTCCATCTTCTGGACACTCACTCGAGTATAAGCCGATGGGGGTGTTTTCAACAAAAGAAAATGTGCTGAAAAACTCTGCTTATACTCGAGTATATATGGTGAATAACAATCAATATAGATAGTGATAGCAAGGTGCTACAATAAATGTCAAGGATGCACACTAAGATATATTCAGCACATTATAGATGTCACAACCGTATACACTATAGGGCAAAAGGCAAGTTATAAGATAAAAAGTATTAAATCCATAGTTCCATGCAATCCATACTTTTTCCCAAAGAGTAAAGCATGTGTAAATCATTATGGTGGTTATATGGATTTTCGCTGGCATCTATGTGTCCTTTCACACTCAACACGCATTTCGCTCATTCTTTGTCAGTGTGCGTGTGGTAGAACGTGAAAGTTTGACCTAATAAGGTGTAAGTAGACCAACAGTACGAAAGACTGATCATCATGAGGGTAAGATTAGCCAGTTGGGTTAATTTGATTGGTGGCGACACTTAGTGTATTTGGTGCCCGCGTTCTCCTTGTCACTCACAGAAATAATGGCCTTTCGGTACCTGGACAATCTAACAAGTACAGCATCATTGCGTGTACGCAAGTGCCATAAAGTGCTGTATACAGTAACTGCAATGCCAGGGGGAGCAGGAGCGACATGAGCACAACGCAGCATATTATCTATGGGAAATAAGGTGTGAAGGTGCAGTAATTGATTATGAGCTTGGATAAAAATAGAAGGGAAAAATAAACTGAGTATTATAATTAATTATATCATTGAATAGTAACAGACTATGACCGGTGTCTGCGCACACAATTATTTATATGATCATGGGAATAGAGTAAGGAAAAAGGTAAGTGTAAGGACATACCGTCCGTGATTGTAGTGAATGGTAAAAACTGACTATGGAAAATACAGTTATAGATAGTGGAAACTAACTCTGGAAGATAAATTACCTGGTGAATACCATAACATGAACATTTGCATACATAATATATGAATGGTTCCATCATAGAGTAAATATGGATACAATATACTGTATATATACACATGTGAGTATGTGAGTGAACAGCACCTATGTGTCAGCGAAAAGTGAATAATCTGTGAGGCTGGTTTGTTCTAAAGGATTATGAACCCAAGTAAATAAAAAGGGCATGAACATGAATTTGAGTCTCTGACATTAGGGATTTAGAAAAACAAAATCCACACAGATCTGAAGATTACAGTGATATACAGCATAGTGGAAAATATAAAGAGACAAAGTCTATCTGCATGGATAAATTCTTACAGAGAACCTGTCAGTATGATTTTGTAATATACAGCAAAAACATGACTGTATTGACGCGATAATACTGATTAAATTGATAACTTTGGTGAAGAAATCCACTTTGTCGTTCTTCTGTAATCAGCATTTGCAGTTTTCTGCCAGTTAGATTTCGATGCACAGGGCCGGACTCTGCACTGGGTCTTCTCCATCCGGTCTGTGATTCCCTGGCCTCCACGCGTACCTCCAGCTTTTTATTGACAGGTCACTGATCTATTTCGGTGACCTACCACCTCTGGTTTGAATCTCATCGTCAAACAGAGGAGACAGAGGAGTGGGAGTGGGGAAATCACAGAC
Organism: Oophaga pumilio; assembly: GCA_009801035.1. Classification (NCBI taxonomy): domain Eukaryota; kingdom Metazoa; phylum Chordata; class Amphibia; order Anura; family Dendrobatidae; genus Oophaga; species Oophaga pumilio. Next base: position 7,451 of record VIAB01022553.1, read on the forward strand.
CGGGAGAAGAAGGCGCAGAGCACAGTCTGGCCCCTGTGCACTGATAGCTAATTAGCAGAAAACTGCAAATGCGGATTACAGTAAAACAACACAGTGGATTTCTTCACCAAATATATCTAGTGATGAGCGAGTATACTCCTTGCTCGGGCTGTCCCGAGCATGCTCGGTTGTCCTCCGAGTATTTTGGCATGCTCGGAGATTTAGTTTCTGTCAATTAACCAAGGATGCTCGGGAAAACCCGATCAACGAGCATACCCGCTCATCACTACATATATCAATTTAAATCAGTATTAATGAATATTACAGCGCCATTACAGAAATGTCATTACATTGCAAAATCGTGCTGACAGGTTCTCTTTAAGAATTTGTCATACAGTTTCACTATATGGCCGAATGTTAAACATTTGTCACAGACACTGATCCACTCTAAGCAATATTGACTGCTGAACTCCTGTAGATATGAAGGTCTACTCTCTACCTCTTGAATCTCAAGATTGCAAAGATAAACACCGAAAATATTAGACATATAATAAAAGATTACCAGATAAAAGGTAAATATTAGCGAACATTAAAACAAAAACAATGTCCCCACATCACTTGATATCAAACCGCACCATAAGAAGGGCCCAAAACCAAAGCTTTCATTAAAAGGTTTTTCCATCATTTCCAGCATGACTGTCCCCTCCTTCAGACATTAGTCATCAAGAGGAGGTGAGCAGCCAACTGCAGCTCTCACATACAGTGATGCTAGTGCTGACTGGGCGCAGGGCTTATGTGTCAGAACAACCGCACATGAGCCCTGGGAACACGAGTACCGACACCATTGGAACGGCACCGACACGAGAGGTGAGTATAAGTGTTTTTATTTTCATGGAGGCAAACATTCAGATCAAGAAAGGGTTGTCCTCTTAGTGGACAGCCCTTAAGGCCTATAATTGTGGCTGTACCCAATGTATAGATCCATCTACTTTTTAACTGCGCTTGAACTTTTCCCATATTGCCCCCTCTAGGCCCACAGATACCTGATATATGCTTTTCATGGTAGCTAGTCTGGAAGGAATTTGATTGATGGAAAGATGGAAATGTTTTGGCTGGGTCTTAAAGGGAACCTGTCAGCAGGATTTTGCTCAGTAACCTACAGACAGTGTCTGGTCGGCACCATTATACTGATTACAATGATACCTTGGTTGATGAAATCCGTCTTGTGGTTGTTGTGTAATCTTTATTTTCAGTTTTGAGTTAATGATATGCTCGTGCCCTGGGGTGGCCTGTGGGGTGAGGGGGGTCTTCAAGTGGTGCTCTGCTTACATATTCATCTGTATTGGCTTATGACAGGTCACTGATCCTTCAGTGACCTGCCCCATATTTTACAAAATGTTTATACTATTGCGGGGATAGAAAAAAAAATTAATTTAATCAAAATGGCGCCGGCTGTGCCTTTTTAATTCATACCTCCCCCTTTTCCAGCATGCCCCATGATGAACAAAGGGCAAAATACTTATTGGGGCGGAAGTGATACACTGATACCAACAAAAATGCATGCATACAATTATTTATACAAGTTTTAATCTTTGGGCAAAACTGATTCTTGCATTTTGCCCTATAATATATATTGGTGTGACACCAATAATATGTTAGATTGATCCTAGTGTTTACCCTTGTCATTTATTGCAGCCCCTTGCTATGACTATCTATAATGATTGTTATTTACAGTATACATTTTTATATGTTTTATAATATTTCAATAAAATTGATTTTACAGACAATATATACGCCTTTCTTTGCGCTCCTTTCATGCCCCTTCCTTTTTTTGTACTGTTGATATTTCATTGTCGTTTTGGCCCTTTTAATTATTCATTGTATCGGAGATGAAAACGTAAACCCTTGTATTACTCAGCTATTTAATCCCATCACCTGTTCTCTGACCATTATTGAAATGGATTTAGTAACCCCTTTAAAGTAAATTACAATACAGTATAGAAAACAGTGAGGTTTAGCAGAATTTCTTTCTAGCATCATAGTTGAGTAATTCCCCGTTCCCCTAGGTGCCATTTGCCATTTCTGTATACGCTAATGACAGGAAGCATTATGAATATACGCTACTTCTGTTCGAACAAGCACCAGAGCATTTGACCCTTTGCAGCCAAGGGCAAAAGAAAATCATTTATTCAATAAATTGCAAAGCCATGAGATGAAACGAGGGAACGCAACAGCACAGAGAATAACTCTTTCTGTCTGAAACTGGTGCTTGAACTTATAGCGCATACCATGGATTTAACGCTTTATGGCTTGGTCGAAATGGCGTGAATTTTCCAGTTTGAATTCCAAACCTCAAACCCATGGCAGTTATTCGGGCCGGGCAGGTGGATGAAGTTCTCAAAACCCAAATCACACTAAACCAGTCAGAAACCTGAGTGCAGCTGTTATGAAATATTGCGGCATATTTTAATCTTTGCTATCCAGTGAGTAAAATCTGTCTGAAATGCACAGCAAACATTTACAGATTTATCCACCGACTTGCAGAAAACGTTAATAACCATGCCTAGGATAATATAATTTGATATTTAAATGTGACATAATGCATCACAATGGGTAGAAATGTGGCTTTAAAGCACCTCTCCAGCATTTCTTTTTTCCATGTTAGAGTGGTGCGTCTAATCTAAGGTCCCTGCCCCTGGTCTTATCTCCACCCACCAGCATCTTTACCTTTATTCAGTGCCATTCCACTTCTGCTACGCCATCTTGTGACTGCAACTTCTGACTGGCCCGAAGTCAGATGTTACATCACAAGCTTTCCATGCAGGGCTATGAGAGACAGAACGAGGTTCTCAGACTTTTAGCGAGGTTGCCACCTCCTGCAAATATAAGAGCAATTCTGCAGGTCACAAATTGCTGGAGACTGACTGGAGTGGCGGCGTTGGAAGGGTAAGATGGCTGCAGGGGAGTATTAGAATAGCATCAAGGACCTTCGATTAGAAGCACCACTCCAGCCATGCAATAAACAAAAACGCTGGAGTGGTTTATTAACAATTAGTGCTGTGTCACTGTAGTCCCAGGTTTATTTGTTATCTTAGCGTATCACAGACATTATCATAACTGTCCCCATTGGTACTCACAATCTGAATTCCCTATCAGTATGTCTTTGGAGTATGTGATGAAACCGGAGAACCTGAAGGAAACCAACGCAAACACAGGAAGAACATACAAACTCCTTGCAGTTGTTTTCCATGGTGGAATTTGACCCCAGGACCTCAACAGTGCTAACCACTGAGTGACGTTGATGCCCATATTATGGGCAAGCACAAAAACTACAAAGATTTTGTTCTGTGTGGAGGTTTCCTCTGGGTTCTCTGTTTTTCATTCTACAAGCAACCTGATAGGGAAATGATTCCTACGAAATAATTTCAAGTGCGCCTATGTCTCAGTCATGGGAAATGTAACTGTAAGGCCTTTGACGGACCGATATGGATCTTAATAGTTACAAATCTCTGCACAGTGTGGCAGAATATATTAGCTCTTTATAAGCAACATAAATATTTTAGTAGGGACAAGAGACGGGAACTTATTTCTTTATAGAAAATTTGCTGTCACCAAACCCTCCCTCATTAGGCACTTAGGATTTTTTAAGAACGTCTCTGACCCTGCTCTTTCCATACCCCACTGCCCGATCATCAACCTTTATTTTCTGTGCATATATTTTGCTGTTGGCACATACTTGTATAAAACAATGTAAAGTGGTGTGATGAGGTGCCGCTGCTATTGAGATAACTATGCGCTCCTCTTCAATGTTTCATAACAGGAAAAATGTGAAATCTAAAACATTACTTTTGGCCCTTACACATTTGTGATTAGTCTTCTTCTAGTTATAATACACTATAAACATTTTTCTTTAAAAATATATCAGATATTTTATTAATTCTCTGCTGAATCTATTATAAAAAGCTGTAAAAAAAATCGTCAAACAGCTAAAGTGAACGTAAATAAAAAATTATGACTATTGGAATAAAAATAAAGACTCAATAAATATAATTGTCCTCAAGGCCAAAATGTAATCCTACCATAACCAGGATACTGCATTCAAAACTAACAGATGACTGAAAACTATTAAATACAAAGTCTGCTGTTTTGTAACTTAGGATAAAGATTTGAGAGAATACTGTTCTTTTACTGCACCATTCTTTATTAAGTTGTACACTAGTATGCAATTTACTTTAGAGGGGTACTTACATAAAGATAACCACTTAGCACATGCTATATTACAGATTGTAGTCAGGAAAGAGGCAATGCCACACTCAAGAGCCCTCTATTAACCTACTGCACCCCTCTAGTCCTGTGTTGGGTGACGGTGCATGGAGCAGGCTCAAACGCTAAGCTAGCTCCTTACTGGACAGGTGCGAGCTGTGATATACAGCTGGCACTTGACTTTGACATCAGTGACCTGACCTAGCGCCAGTCACTGCAATTTAACTATAGAGAGAAATGCCTTCATCAATCTCTGATAGCAGCAATTGAAGATTGCGGTTGGTTTAACATGTGAGTGAAAGGATCTACTGAACGCCCTCATCATTCCCATTTTTAGACTCCTATGAATCCCAGCTTGAAGAATTACTTTATATAGTACAAGTGATCAAATCATTGCAGGTTCAAGTTCTTTAAAGGGGATCTGTTAGTAGGATCAACCCTCCTAAGCCGTCTATGGACATATAGATCATAGTAAATTGAATAAAATGATACTTTGATATCTGCGATCCAATGTCTTTTTCCTGGGAAATCCACATTTTTCTTATATGTAAATGAGCTGTTAAGATCTATGGGCTGGACACAGATCTCCCTGAGAATGACTCAGAGCTCATTTTAACTGATGGGGATATTATCAGTGTGATATTTAATGACTGACAGTCTGCTTTCTTGATATACATATCTCACAGTGGTAACGTGACGTCACTTCTCATTTAAAAGATGACTTGAAGGCAGATTCGGGAAGATCTGTGACAGGCCGTTAAGATCTTAAAAACTAAATTTCATGTTAAGAGAAATGTGGTTTTCTCAAGAATAAGATACAGGATCTCAGATATCCATGTATTATTTTATTCAGCCTACCATTACCTACATGGTTTTGTAGATGGTTTAAAGGGGTTAAAGGGGTTGTCCACTACTAGGACAACTCCCTTCTTAAACTAAATAATCAGCCCCAATAAAATAAGCAAACCTATACTCACCTCCCGTGCCGCCTCCGTTCCAGCGGTGTTGGCACTCGCTGTCCCAGGGCTTTGATGCGATGGAATGACACGTGGTGCTCGGGGCTCAATCAGGGATGGCATCACTGTCCCCACCTTCATACGAACTGAACATGAAGCAGAAGTTCGGACTTCAGCTGATCTCAGACTTTTATACATGTTTATTTTGACAGTAGATGGGACAGTGTCGCCAGCACTGATTGGGCACTGGCAACCACGTGTCATTCCACTGCATCACTGCCCCGTGACCACGAGTGCCAAAACTGCTGGAACAGAGCCAGCACAGGAGGTGAGCATAGGTTTGTTTATTTTATCTGCGCTGAACATTTAGTTCAAGAAGGGGTTGTCCTAGTAGTGGACAACCTCTTTAAGAGGTTTGATCTTACTGAGAGATTCCCTCTAAGGCCTCCTTCAGATGTGCATTAATCAAGTATGTGTTTTATGTATTATTTTCACAGATAGAATACCCATTAAAGTATAAGGTGCTACAGTATTTACATGAATCACTGAAAAAAATCAAGGAAACAAGTCCATTTTTGATCCGAATCATCGATCAAACTTACCCAGAGAAGTCTTTGGGTCTGTGAAACCCACAGACAGCACAAGAATGGCATCAATGCACAATCCGAGTGCTGTCCAGAATTAACACTTTTATGGATTGGAGAAACTTTTTGTTATTATTTTTTAAGCATGAATAATCACTGATAAATCACTGATGGTAAAAACTGAAGCTCATGGAACTCAGATCCAAAAATAATATCAAGCACTATCAAAACATCATAAGTACACCAATATGATATCAATAAAATAAACAACTCACTACACAAAAATCAAGACCTTAAAAAGTGAACCTGCAGGATTGTGCACAGTAACCTAAAGACAGTGTCAGGTCGTCGCCGTTATACTGAAAAAAATGATATCTTGGTTGATGAAATCGTCTTGTGGCTGTTTCTTTAATCTTTATTTTCAGTTTTGTGTTAATGAGATTCTCGTGCCCTAAGGTGGGGTTGGTGTATGTGGTGCTCTGAGTAGATATTCATAATGCAGACAGCTGACAGGTCACTGCTCCCTCACTGACCTGCCCCTTAGTTTGCATAATGAATATCTGTATATACTTTAAAACAGCCGTGACACCGGCTCTGCAGCAAAATCGCATGTTTTGTGTGCCAATAATACATTTTATTCAGGTTATTCAGCTAGAGGGAAAAAAATCAATGAAAACTTTCAAAGTTACAGATTTCAGAGTATGGCAAAGTTCTCAATTTTTTTAGCCACTAATACATATAAAAACTATACAACTTTGGTATCACCATAACCATACTGACCTGAAGAATCACGTTGTCATGTCATTTTTACCGTACAATTGAAATCACTCCCCCCAAAATGACAAAGTTGCATTTTTTTCACAATTTCAACACACTTGTAATTTTTTATGCTAAAATTGTATGCAATGTGTATTAAACAGTTTTGGTAACAGTAGTTATTTATTTTGTTAAACTGTAACTATTTTACATTTGACAATTTTTTTCTCAAAACAAGGTGTTTCTATGGACAGTTTTCATTCTCACTAGCAAATATTGTAACTTCTACAGTAGCAAAACATTTTTCACAGCATTTACAGTGTAAAAGTGTAATAATTGATAAGAGGAGATAATTGTTTTGGAAAACTATTTAATAGAGAATTCCTATGGCTGTCTATATTGGAAACAAGAATCCCAAAATCACTTTTTTTCCTCCTTTGCTTCCCTTTCTTCAAGAACCATATATCTTTATTTTATTTAGCATCATATGATGGCTTGTTTTTAGCGGAATGAATTATTGTTTTGACCATGAACTTGCCTTCACAAGTAAACATCACACCAGCTCTACTCTTGGGATTATGGTGCAGGGTGGCATAATGTATGGTAGCTTGACCCCTCTAGTTTTCATTCCAGGTACACTGTACACTACCAGATTGTCATTGCATTGATTTTGTTATGGAACCAGTGGCACAGCTATTTCCCTAAAGTGTCCCAGGCGCCAGTTTTCAACACGACAACATCAGGCCACTAGGAATGAGGAGATCCATTGCAGTTCTGGCTCAGCGGATACCAGAACTTGACCACAAACCCAATATAAGTCAATGGGACCTGAACTTTGGTGCTGTAAAATCATCCTAGTAAGGACTAGTGGACTGAAAAAGGAAGCAAAATGGGGTAAGAGCAAGACAATTTCCCTGCAAACAAATTTGGACAGAGAAATTACTTAAAATAACAGAATAAAAATGTAAAAAGAACTTGAACCAGGAGGCAGAGGTTCAAGTGGATGAGTGTAGCAGTGACTTACATGTGCATTTTACTGTACTTATTAATAAATGAATAAAATGAAAAAAGAAGACATGTTTTTAATGAACAGCCAAGGGAAAGCAGACACCTATGAGCTGGTCTTATGCTGGGAAGGGGACAATATCCATGGACCTTCCCAGCCTATTAATATCAGCCCCCAGCTGTATGCTTTGGCTTTGCTAGTTATTAGAAATGGGGGGATCCCCAAAAACTGACATAGGATCCCCCTTATTTTTAATAAACAGCTAAGTCAAAGCCGACAGCTGGGGCTGATAATTGGCTGGGAAGGACAAGGATATTGGCCCATTTCCAGCCTAATAAGATTCCAATTAGATACACCAGTTCTGGAGCTTAGCCTCAGCTCTTCCCAATTGCTCTGGTGCGGTGGCAATATGGGTAATTGGATTCTGTTGTTGATTTCATAAGTTGCTGCCAACATCTTGGATTTTGATTAATAGTGTAGGTATTGGAACTCAGCTTGGCAGGAGACACTTCAGACAACCATTAATAATTTCATTGATACCATGACATGGTGTGTTAGTGCGGGGATTTCTGCTCATGGCACTCATACTCAATACTAAATAAATCAAGAGGTTTTCAAGATTTTGCTACCATGTTCTTATCATTGGCATAATATTAACAAGTCTATCAATCCTGTGGACTTCATAACTCCACAAATTTTCCATCTAAGCATTATGATTTCAATGTTGAGGAATATTTTTATATTTGCTGTGTATCTTAAAGATGTAAACAAATAAGCAGTTGCTTTCATATATTATTTGTAGCAGACCATTGCATTTGTCAGTGTAGATTATGTATTTGACTATAGCTCTTCTTCAGCTTCTGTATATATTTCCTCTAGGCCATTATTGTAATGCTAATATCTTGTGATGGATATGCTTTGTTTCCTTACTTTCATATTTGTGCTCAAATATGTTGTTTGACAACAACAGTAATAATTATTACAATGTTTGTTTAGATTTAGTTATTGCTGTTGCATTTTTCTTGAGTTCAGAGGAGACATTGCATTGTTTGCGTAATATTTTAAAATGTATCAGCCAAAAGCTTTTCCCACCTTTTACTGTATTTTACTTATTTAATACATTTTTTTTTTAAGATAACCCTGTTATCACGCTGTGCCAGCAGTTACAGACTTATAGCGCCATTTCAAATAGTTGTTATTCTGGATAAAATAATTCAGGTCTCTGATGAATGTTTTTCCATTTTCACAAAACAAAAAGAATAAAAAATGTATGTTGGTGAAGTTCAGCATGTTGCTTCAACCAATTTCACATAACTAAGGTGAGTTGTATGATTGCATCAGTCATTTATGAAAACAGTTGTCACATGTACACTTCTCAGCACGTCACGTGGGTGTGTGCCCGCAAGGGTTAATTTATTTCTTCTCACTCAATCCAACACTCATCCTTTGTTCTAGGCATAAATCACACCCCGACAGTCCGCATACCCCAACTACACAACACGCTACCACCACTCATTAAACACACGGCGTGATGAGTCTGACAATTAATAAAAAGTAACACACTCTTAAAGGCTATGGATTATTTAAAGTATGAAAGGATCAAGCTTATTAAAGACTTTAAGCTTTAAAGGGACCCTGTTACAGCAAAATTGCAACTAACCTGCAGATATAGGGTTAATCTGCAGGTTAATAGTGTTAGTAACCTGCCCGGCGCCATCACATAGCCGAACACTGGTGGGAGAAAATTAACTTTATTTTCCCCAGCAGCATTCGGTTTCAGTCACAGGGGTGGCATCGGCACAGGTTCAGTCACCGGTCTGGCCGCAATGACCGTGCCCCTGATTCTGACTTACGCTGTCTCTGCATTGGGGCCGGGTGTCAGTCAGGGGAGCAGTTTCAGTCACTGCTTTGTATTCTAAGACTCAGAAAGAAATTTGGCATAGGGAAAAGCCTATTTGATATATATGAAGCTATATATCAAATAGGCTTTTTCCTAAGCCGATTTTTTGGGTGACTAGTAGTGATGAGCGAGTATACTCATTGCTCGGGTTTTTCCGAGCATGCTCGGGTGATCTCCGAGTATTTGGAAGTGCTCAGAGATTCAGTTTCTGTTGCCATAGCTGCATGATTTGCGGCTATTTGACAGCCTGAATACATGTGGGGATTCCTTAACAAACAGGCATTCCTCACATGTATTAAAGCTGTCCAGCAGCCATAAATCATGCAGCTGCGGAAATAGAAACTAAATCTCCGAGCACTTCCAAATACTTGGAGATCACCCGATCGTGCTTGGGAAAACCCGAGCAACAAGTATACTCGCTGAATAGACCCAGACTTTTAAGGTATCTTTGTCCTGGCACTCTCCAGTGATGGATCCGCATTGGAGGAAGTACATCCGAAAGCTATTAGGGACATGTAAGGCAAATTGTTTATAGGGTCAGCTGTGAAATGCCCTGGTAAGGGCAGAAGCATTTTGGGGTCTAGAGGGTTACAACAGCTCCTACAGGGTACAATAGGCCATATATTTACCCAGATGCTCCCCTGATTATGAGAAGGCGATACCCTAAATCATTGAAGAATCGTTATGATACACTCCAGATAAAAGATGGGTGAGATGGTTCCATTATTAATGCTTTATTAGGTACATATACTAAGGTGGTAGGTTTGGTGTTTTTATTTATGCAGTAAATATTGGAAGACAGGCTTTTTTTCTATTTTCCCATTCCCTCACACCATAGAGGGTGGTAATAGAAAATACTCTTGTGTATATATTTATTTATGAGATTTCATACTGAAGTGTCATAGAAATGGTGGCTGTTTTTTTAAAGCTCATAATAAAAGTTATTTTTTAATGTCAGAAAAACCTCACACTATTGCTGTAATTGATACTATCGGTGATCTGTCTCATAATTGTTGGGTCAATATACACTATTATGCATACTTTTACAATAAAACAGAAATACACCCTCAATCCATAAGTGTGTATGGGAAATGTGTGGTCGTCTATCAGTCCAGCCTTGTTTGATCCCAGCACAAAAAAGTATATAAACTATATATTTTTTGATACTTTGTTGTGTTTTATTTTACTTCAGCAGGATTTAACAGATTATGTTCCTAACATTTCCACCTATCCAGTCTTTATGGAGCAAAATCTGTTGAAAAATTCGGTCAAGGAAAAAAATGGAACTGCGCATCTATTCAGCTTGTTAGGCATGGATCTGCAGTTCCATGTCTTTTCTTGACCGAATCTCCAAACAGATTTTCCTCCATAAAGAGCAGAGCAAAATAAAACACAATGAAGCATTCAACAATACATCGTTTATCTACTTTATTGTGTTGGCTATTATACTTAAATCACAAGTGTTTGGTAACCTAAAGTCTCTTTGTGAATCTAAAATGTGAGGATATTGTGGTAATAATGGAACAAGGAAGGAGAAATTAAGTGAAAACTGCAAATGTTGTTTGCAAAACGTTGTCTTGTACTTATTAGCACAGCAGGAACCTGGTAAAGAGAAACAATTTCTTTAACAAAACCTTCCATTTGGAACATATAAACAGTTTAGTGGTCATTTTCAATTTTTTGAAGACAAATAATTGACTAATTTTAGATGTTTAAAGCTTTACTTTTAATTTTCGTCCTGCAGTCCATGAAAGTGCAATGCTGGGAAATTTGCATTCTGAGCTAACCCATACCTTTAAGCGCTAGATGTTTACAAGCCTGGGACAGGGCATATTTGTGCCCCAGGAAAAATAGGAAAGTTTTGCCCCATTCCCAAGCTATAAAATTAATTCAAAATGATTATCATTGGGTCATTGGTAGAGGAAAGATTAATGGAAATATCATCTATGATGTATGTATGTGTTTAGTTTGAAGGTGTTGTCCTAGTGGGTGTGACTATCTAGTGGAGTGACCTCTCTCAATATGCTTCTATGGAGTGAGGCACTAGGTGGTCTTTGATCATGAGTATGTATATCGCATACATTACCGATGTTCCCATCGCAGAAACCAGCGAATCCTTGCAGTGCACAGTGCATGCACTGGGGGGATTCTAAAGTCTGCAGTCACTCAGAGTGACTGCAGACTTATCATTTTAGACGAGAAAACCCCTTTAATTGAGTGATTTATGAGTCATATCCCTGGAGACCAGTTTATTTTCCTTCTCAAGCTCCAGAATTGTTTATTGTCCCAATTACTGAATCTCAACTAGATCAAAAGCAAGGGCTGAGAGTACAGGCACCCTGCTAGTTGGACAGTAAGTTTTGACTAGCGACATCAGGTTATACAGACCTGAATATAAGTAAAGTCCACAAAATGAGTCCTCATAATACCCCAGAATACACTCCAAAATACAGTACCAGACATCAGACCAGGCCTAGAAGAAATACACACACCAAAGTACCTAACTAAACATAGACTCAGACTAGACCCTGAACGAATACAGACCCTAAAATAAATACATATATCAGATCAGACGTCAGAATGCAGACCCTTGAATAATTAAGGACCAAATCTACTATATTATCGTCTAATTCTGTCTGTCTGTAATGGAAATCCCACATTGCTGATTGGTCGCGCCAGGCCAGACGCGACCAATCAGCGACAGGAGCAGTCCGGCCACAAATTGGCGCAGGATTTGAACCATGC
>VIAB01022559.1:21540-39661 GCA_009801035.1 Oophaga pumilio
AGCTTCTCCCTTTTTCCTCCAAAAGTAACGATGGTCATTATGCCAAAAAAGTTCCATTTTAGTGAGACCACAGGATATGTCTCCAAAAATTAAGGTCTTTGTTCCTGTGTGCATTTGCAAACATTAATCTGGCTTTTTTATGTTTCTTTTGGAGTAATGGCTTCTTCCTAGTAGATTGGCCTTTCAGTCCATGTTGGTACAGTACTCGATTCACTGTGGATATTGGCACAATCTTACCAGCTTCCGCCATCATCTTCACAAGGTCTTTTGCTTTTGTGAAAACTGTGAACGCAATGATCGCAGACAGTCTGCAGTAATTGTGAATGCAGTATACAAAGTCAGCCAGCACAAACAGTGAACGTCGTGCACATAGTCAGTCAGTACAAAAAAGTTAACACAGTGATTGCAGTCAGCCTGCGCAAACAGTGTATTATATCTATGGAGTCAACATGGTGACTTTTATGGGTGCCATACCTTTAGTGGTATTCCCACTTTCCAGACCCACTGTATCCTGTATATAGTTTCCACATTGATTCCTATATTCTTCTATGGCAATCCATGTTTACTGTGGATAGCAAATAAATCATCTTTTTTCTACATCAATTGAGTGCCAAGCTCTTCATAGATATTGCACAGAAAATGAATGTAGTAATCGGAGTCAGCCTGCAAAAATGGTGAACTCAGTGAACAGAGTCATCTCTCTTAGCCCTATTACCCAGGGACAGCTCTTTTAGCCCTACAACCCAGGGACAGCTCTCCTACGCCTACTATCCATGAACAGCTCTCTTAGCCCTATTACTCAGGGACAGCTCCCTTAGTCCCATACCCAGGGATAGTTGACTTATAGCCCCACTACCCAGGAATAACTGTGTTATAGCCCTACTACCCAGGAGCAGCTGTTTTTAGCCCTACTACCCAGGGAAAGCTCTCTTTCCCCACTACCCAGGGACAGTTGTCTTATAGCTCCACAACCCAGGAACAACTATATTCTAGCCCTACTACCCAGGGATAGCTGTTAATAGTCCTACTACCTACAGACAGCTCTCTTAAAGCCCATGCCTAGTCTGTGATTGCAGTTCGTGCTTGAACCATGTTGAATGGACATCTGCAAGAACACTTACAAGTACAATTTGTCCCTTGAAGTCAACAATAATGCTGATGTGGCCCTCGAAGAAAATGAGTTTGACACCCCTGGTTTATGCTGTCAGTTTGAGCTGTCAAACTCCTGTTAGCACTAATTAAATTGCAAAGCTGACAACATGAGGACATTATCATTGCTGTGTGTAGTGGCAACATGCTTGATAGCCTGACTCCACCTCCTTCTTTGATAAGCAGCTCAATATCAATAGACAATGTCCCTAGAGAGCCTGGTGTGGGCAGAATTAGCTTTCTCAGCTCTGCTGCATCCTACAACTGGAAACTCTGATTGTGCCAGATTGCCTGCATCCCGTAAGCTAAGTGATGCATCATTCGATTCAGAGTCTCTTTGCCTACATAATGCTGCTTTCAGATGAGGTAGCAAAAACATGCTGACAGAGTCCCTTTAACAATTGTCAGGTAATTTTTAAAAAATAAAGCAACTGTCATGATTCCACCATTCACGTTATCCTAAGGACATTGTGAGTAATAGCTCAGCCACCCTATAGTATCAGGGGCATGCTGGGCTTTCAGTATTGAGAATGACAGCTCAGTTGCCCAATCAGAGGCAGGGGTGTACTGAGCTGTCACTATTGTGAGTGACAGTTCAGCTGCCCAGTCTGACTGTGCCTGCGGGGCTTACTCCAGGTGTCACCCGTTCAGGGTGATTAACTGCCTATGTAGCTGGCTGGCAATGATCAGACCATTGCCAGTCATTGCCTTGTTCGGTGGTGTGTTTTCTCTGTGCTTTGTGTTCTGATTTTCTGATCTTTGTTTCCAGACCTCGGATTTGATAGACTTGCCTTTCTGGCTACTCATTTGTATTGCCCTTTTTGCCTTTGACGTATTCTGACCTTTGTTGCCTGACCCTGAACTTTAATTTGCCTATTTGATTGCCCTATCCCTTTTGTCTTGGAGTACCCCATTGGACTGTGGCCGGGAACAACGTAGTTCATGCTATGTAGGTCCATTCTATACGGTGGATTTCTCGGCCAATAAGGCGTCACAACATTGTCCCTTCTGGCTATATGGAGAAAGTGTGATGGGACTGATAGACCCGGGGAATGGAGTGTCTGTGCTGAGGATCCCTCCTAAACATTCTGTGTTGCCTGGAACGGGGTCGAGAGTGAATGGCTCCGGTGGGGACAATAAAGGACGTTTAACAGCCTACCTCTACATTGACTGAGGGGTCCACATACCACTAAGTGACGGTAGTCCCTGGCTTACTGTATACTATGGTAATAAGGCAGGACTTGGAGGCTCTGTGGGACTGGTGGCTAAAAGGAAAAGTGTCTGTAGATGTAATATGTATAGGTGGTAATATGGAGAATGCGCCCCCTAGAGTTGACAGTCCTAAGTTAGGCATGACCAAGGATAGTGGTGCATCTGCCCAACTTACGGACATGAAGTCACCTGACGTATATCACAAGATGACGGTTAGTGATGTGGTAGATAAAAAATGTGGAGCTGACACCAAGCTAGAGAGTAACTGGAGGGTTCACCATGTTGCGGGGTGTGAGACAGACTCTGGGGGTGACTGTGACATGTCATTGCCAGTAGCAACCGCTAGAGCTGAGTACAATGTTGTGCTGACAGATGCACTGACCCAGGGGAATGACATTGCTCCACCGGGTGAAGTCAGGATGACGGTGGTAGCCATACCAGAACATATGACTGGACTGAAGTGTGGGTCTGACCAACTCTGGGACTTGGCAGAGATGACCAAAGGTGTGACCGTTGAAGACAGGGAAGCTCCAGGAATGGAATCCGATAGCATTAGAAATGGGGACCGCTGGTTCCAGGATGACTGAACGGGTGGTGGTGACTCCCATTCAGACGGTGACGAAAGCAGAAAAAGAGGGCAGTAAGGCTGGCTCGGGTAAAAATGGCAAGTCTTCCTCCCATCACTGGAAACATAGAAGGCGAAAAAGGGCTGAACAAGTGGCACCCTCTGAGAAGATAGATGAAGAAGAGACAGGGACAGGTGCCAACAAGGTTAATATCCTTGATAAAGAGGATCACATTGACCAGCTGACAAAGGAAATGTGCACGTGGAAAGAGCCAGCCGACAGTTTCCACTAGGTAAAGCGCATGTCCAAAGCTTAGAGAAAGAGCGCAATGAGGTCTGTCAACAGCTGGTGAATGAGAAGTTGAAGGTGTCAAGTGTGGAAGCTGCCAACTCCGCACAGTTGGATCAGGTGTGCCACCTGGAGTCCGAGCTCTCGGTAGTCAAGGCTCAGCTCGGAGAGAAGGGAGCGCAGGAGTTCCAGGACCTCGCCAAAGAGTTGTCTCGTGAGAAGAAAAGGGTGACAGATTTACAGGCGGAAATAAAGCGTCTGAGAGACCAGAAATCAGAGGATAACATGGCTTTGGAGTTCCGGGACAAGAACAGTGATTCTCTAGAGATGCTTAAAGGGACAATAAAAGAACATGTCAAACAAGAAAAAACCCTGAGATAAGCAGCTGAGCGCAGAGTGGATGAGCTGGAGAAGGAAATCTCTGAGCTCCGAGGTCACCTGTCAAAGTGGCAAAGTGTGAATAAGGCCTTAAGAGAAGATGGGGAAGGGCTCAGAGAAGCATTAAAGGGAATCTGTCACCCCATTTTTCGACCATCAGTTGTAGCCACCGCCATCAGGGGCTTATCTACAGCATTCTGTAATGCTGTAGACAAGCCCCCGATGTCACCTGAGAGAGAAGAAAAATGAGTCATATTATACTCACCCAGGGGCGGTCCGCCGTCCGGCCCGGCCCGATGGGCGTCGCAGTCCGGTCTGGCGCCTCCCATCTTCTAGCGAAGCCCTCCTTTTCTTGGCTTCCCATCGCAGCTCCGGCGCAGGCACACTGCTAGGCACACTTGCTAGAAGATTGGAGGCGCCAAACCGGACTGCGACGCTCATTGGACCAGACCGGACGGAGGACCGCCTCTTAGTGAGTATACTATAACTCGATTTTCTTCTCTTTCAGGTGACATCGGGGACTTATCTACAGCATTACAGAATGCTGTAGATAAGCCCCTGATGGCGGTGGCTACAGCTGATGGTCGAAAAATGGGGTGACAGATTCCCTTTAAGAGGTTTTCAGCAAGACAAGAAGTTGGTGGTCACAGACTTACCGCAACAGTTCCAGAGTGGTAACGAGGTGGAGCTGCCAATGCCCATCTTGGCGAGAGGTCTGGAAAGGTGTAAAGCTGAGGAAGACTTGGCACTAAGAGCAGAATAAGACAGTCACCCGGTCGTGGCAGATGTCATGATGGAAAGGTCCAAGGCAAAGCAGGAGCCGTCTGTCCATGAAGAGAGTGAGATCTCGGTCTTCAAGTGCATGATAGAGGTACCCGAAGACATGCGAGAAACATTGAGGGTGTGCATGAGGCCTTTAAAAAGGCAGTAGAAGCATGCAGTGTGCACTGGGTGCCTGAGACTCAGCAATTGGTGATATACTGTCTACTAGAGAAGTCACAGAGAAGCGGGTGGCTATCCTGAGGGATATGCATCTACAAGGCCTCCACACGAAACAGATGACCCTGGTGAGGAATAAGGAAGCCACTCAACGTCTGGAGCGTGCAAAGAATGCTCAAAGTCGGCTTGGTTTGGTGGAAGACATAGTCCAAGTACCCAAAGATCTGGTGTGGAAAGTCATTGAAAGACTTGGAAAGGTGGTGCAGGAACTAGTGATTCGTTCCGGTTTGGTGAGAGTGAGGATTCCAGTTGATGGCGAGGTCCAGGTGGCTGATGAAGCTAAGATGGTTCCTTTCTTCATTGTATGCTCAGTGGAGAGCCTTAAAAATATCCGAATGCTCCTGGAATATCGGGTGATGTACCTATGAGAGGTAGAGTAGCTGAACCGGGAAAGCATGCAGATTAAGGTACAGCTACAGGAGTTGGAAAGAAGATGGCGACTGCTTTCAGCCCAAGACATGGAGAGATGAGGGGCTTCTCTGGAGACTGGCAGTACGTGGTCTGAAGCAAAGAGGGTTAGAGGTCGTGACTCCTCCGTTAACTTAGGGCTGAGTAGCATAAGCAGGACCGCAACAACCGTGGAAGGTGGCCATGGAAAGAAAGGTCATGTGAAGGGGCACACCTGGAAAGTGGGTTGACTAAAAAGGGTGTGGTGACACAGACAGATGGTGGTCACAAGGACGATGATCCCAGTTTGGCAGCTTCCTTGGGAACCAGGACTGACAGGAGATCAGTCTGTGGAGCAGGAGCTCCAGGAAGGTAACCCGGAGTATGGGGACATGTATGCACTGACAAAGGTCAGTTAATGAACTGTGCGGTCACCTACGGGAACTGGAAGGAGTATGGACCAGGGTGTTTAGTGACCGCAGCTGAATGTCATATTCCGGTAAAGTGTGTAATGGACTGTTCGTGGTATGGTTTATGACAGCATAATAAACCGCATAGACTGTTTTAGTGGAAAGTGTTCCTGAATGCCTTAAATCTCACAGCCAAGTGAGTGTCCCCCAATACATTCTGTAAGCGCAGCTTTACAATTGACAGCAATACAAAAACAAAAAACACAGCTGTGGCTCTGTTGCAAATCCACATGTAGAGGAAGGTAGTACATATAGAGTCATGTATAGTTTGTCAAAGATTTATAGAACATTCCCACCCATATGAACCAGCAAGCCACAGAGTTATCTATAGATCTTGTACAACAATAGAACCACATGGATCATGTCAAAATGAAAAAGTCTCTGCAAATACTGCTAGTTATTTGCCAATTATTAAATGTCTCACAGGAGAAAGCATGTTCTAAGCTTCTCTAAGGCTGTGGTTCCTTGATCCGGAACCACAGCACTTTGGATGGAGCAGAAAGTCTGCTCCGCCCAAAGCCCCGCCCCCTAGTGAACGTGCGGTCAATCCAGATGTGTTCATGGAACACATCCGGAATACATCCGGAATGACCGCAGGGCTACACAGGCCTGTGTTATTTCCCTTGCGGCGACGCAGCATCGCCGCAAGGGAATAGGACATGCTGCGGTCTAAAAAGACGCGCAGCATGTCCGTTAACGCAAGTCTGCCGCCGGCATGTTTTTAAGCATAGTGGAGACGGGATTTCTTGAAATCCCCTCCACTATGCTGTAACATCTGGACGCTGCGTGTTTGACGCTGCGCCAGCGCACAGCGTCAAACACGCAGCAATTACTGAAGAATTCCGGATCGTGGAAACACACCCTAAGGGCGATCTTTTTTCCCTTGCATGGCACCTCCTGCTTATGATTGGTCAGTGTTATGCAGGGGACAAAGTACACACTCCCAGAGACAAATTTCCACTGATGATCCCTTGATTCAACTGGAAATTATAATCTAAAATTACTTAATCTAATATCTCCCCAACTGAGATGAGAGAATAAAAAATAAAAACATGATTTATTCAGCTCCATAGCCAACATTTCACATTGTGTACAGCTTACCATGCTAAAAATTATACAATCTTGTCTTTAGCAGTTTTGCATAGCTCCCAACCATCCCGCATCCAGAGGAACAGCCTGATTTGGGGTTGCTCTTTCAGAAGGTCAGAGCAACGTCCTGACTTTCATGCCCTCTTTTGCCGTCTTCACTGCTCCATAGTTCCTCTGACTTTGAGGGGTGGAGCTGGCATTTCTCTCTGTACTCTACATCAGAGGTGGGAAACCTCAGGCCCCCGGGCCATTTATGTACATAGAAATACATCTCATATTACTGTCATTTTTTTTCCTTGCTATGAAATTGCAAAAAACAGAAGAAAAACAAATACAATAACATTTTTAATGCACTTTGAGACGGGTTGCCCTGTGGACAAAAGAAAGGCCCGTTTGCTTCAGTCCATTAACGTAGAGGACTGGTAAAAGGGGAGCTAATGAGGCATATCCAATGGGCTCTTGGATGCTAGACTAAGTGAATACAGTAAAGATGTATATCTTTGTACCGTGTTAGCCAGTAGATAGAAAAATATTTAGAGTTGAGAGTCCTCAGTGGTTGATACCTTTTAATGGCTAACTGAAAAGATGGTAACAAATTGCAAGCTTTTGAGACTACTCAGGTCTCTTCATCAGGCAAAGACTAAAACAAAATCTGAAGAATCACATATTAATGCACAACACAGCACAGAAATAATGCAATAGGTAAGACAAGTAACATGAAGCAGAACTGTCATTATGGCAGAGGGATGAATACTTATGTTCATCCCTCTGATTCTTCAGATTTTGTATTAGTCTTTGCCTGATGAAGAGACCTGAGTAGTCTCGAAAGCTTGCAATTTGTTACCATCTTTTCAGTTAGCCGTTAAAAGGTATCAACCACTGAGGACTCTCAACTCTAAATATTTTTAAGTGAATACAGAGTATCCATCCTCCTTGTTACTAAGAAAAGACTAAGTGTATGTGCACAGTTTCAGTCTTTAAGGAAAAAGTATGCGGCATGTGCATAAGATTTTAGAAATCGCATTCACTTTGCTGGTACAGTTTTTCACAGGGAAAAAAAATCACAAGAAAAATGTAGAAAAAATGCAACGTGTGAACATGCCCTAGAGGTAAGGTACTAATATACAGTACATATACTATTGTATTGCTGTTGTTTCAGCTGAAAGGTGAGTGGTCCTTAAAGAGACAATATAGTTTCTAGGAAAGTCTGGGACCGAGGCTCAATGACAACTCATTGGTGCCTGACTGCACTCCTATTGTGAAGACAGTTGGACAGCATCAATATTTGGGCCTAGAGAGGCATGTGCAGATCTAGATGACAATTTACTACGACATTGTGACAAACACCAAGTTTGGGTAGGCGGTGACAGGAGGCATCTTTCCAGAGATCCACTGCTGCAATGAAGGACAGTCAAAAGTCTGGAGACACTTTTAGAAGTAACCTAACTAATGGGGACTTCTTGTGTATCATGCGGTCCCTTTTTCAAGTGGCTTGTATCTCAAAATGTGACCTACTGCATAACCACTAACCCTATTGTGCCACTTTTGCGTGATTGTAAGCATTAAGTGCTGGTGCTACTGTTGTGAAAAGAACAAAATCCACAGGATAAAACATGTAAAAACAAAGGAATACATTTTTTTATTTTTAAAGTCATTAAAAAATAATAAATGAACCTCCTTTAAAAGAAATGTAATGGTAGAACTATAATAGATAGTACGGTAATATCTGTGTGTTTTTTTTAAAGAACAGAACATTTTCTACTCATTTTTCTCTGGAAGAAAAATTATTAAATTTCTTTTCTTTCTTGTTTCCAGTAAACTGTGGCAGTGGTTCAGGCTTTCAGACTTTTATAAATATCCAGAATAACATATGTCTGAATGGGAGCACATTAGAATAAAAATGAGTTAGTTTATGAATAACAGGAATTTCTCACATATTACCTCCTACGAATCAATAGGCAGCAAAAGAAGGAAAAATGAGTAAAAATCTATCATAAAAATCTTGTAACAAAAGGCAAAGCAAATACTGTATAATGACTACTCTGCTTAGCTAAATAGTGCGATCCTCCTCATCTGTCTCACTAAGGGCACATGCAGATGGCTGTAATAAACGGACAAGTGCTATCCATTTTTTTAACCTATAGCACTCATCCCTATGTTATTCTGTGAGGCCGTGCACATGTCTGATTTTTTCCTCCGATAGATATCGGATCAAACTTGGCCATGCAAGTCATTGACTGGTGAAAATCATCAGACTGTACTTGGATGCCATCCTAGTCTGCTCCGATTTCCACGGACTGACAGAATGAAGAAGATAGAGACTTTTTTCTCCATCTTTTAATCATCCAGGAGAATCAGAGCATATTATGCTCAGACTCTGCTCAAACTCTGATCAATGTCATTTGCAAAATCAGCTCGATTCTCGAATGAGAGTATCTATGGCCATCTGCACGAGTCCTAACAGTATTACAAGAAAGAAACAAAATGTCCAAAGGGGAATATTTCCTGAAGAAATAAGTCCAATACATAATTGGTGTAATTAGAGTCCGGTTGGTACCGATGAAAAATTTGGGTATAGGTCACCACCAGTATTTAGGTCAGATGCACAGGCCACTGTAGCATTTTAGATTCTATAAAAATGTTTTTCCTAATGCCCTCCCAACCCCCATTAAAAGACAATAGATAAAGATATATAAATACAATATTCTAAGTAATATTTCTAAATAGTAGTCATACAGTTACCAAATAACAAATATTGCCATATTATTACTAAGCAAGTCCACTATACCAAAACTAATATACAAATAATAAACCATAAAAAGGGAATAAATACTGCCACACAATGAACATACTGTATATTATCATCACAAAGTGTCTGAATATAACCACCATCCTGTTACAGGACAAAATCACTATACGAAGACCAATATAATGATCACACCACATAGAAGGGATAAATACCACCCACCATACCATGACTGGACCACATATTATCAACACAAAGGAATTTTTTTTCCCCAATGTGAAGCTTACTGTTTGCCATACAGGTTTTTTTTGCCTTCCTCTGGATCAACATGTTAGGGCAGGTTAGGATAGGATATGGGTTAAACTAGATGGACTTAAAGTCTTCCTTCAACCTTAATAACTATGTTACTATGTTACTATGTTATATGAACTGAATAACTCCAGCATTAAGAAGTTGAGTCGAGCTTTACATTGTGTGTCTGTATGTGTCACACTAAGCTGGAGAACAGAAAGAGATGAAGAGAACTGTCTGAGGACTTGAGAAACAAAATTGTTGAAAAATATTAATAATCTCAAGGTTACAAGTCTATCCCTAGAGATCTTGATGTTGCTTTGGCCATGGGTTGCAACATAATCAAGAAGTTTGCAATCCATGGCCCTGTAGTTAATCCTCCTGGATGTGGATGACAGAGAAAAATTGATGAAAGGTTGCAACGAAGGAAAGTCTGGATCGTGGGTAAGCAGCCTCAATCAAGTTCCAAAGAGATTCAAGCTGTCCTGCATGCACAGGGTGCATCAATGTCAGTAGAAACTATCCATCGACATTTGAATGAAATGAAAAGCTATGGCAAGAGACTCAGGGGGCCCCACTGCTGAGACATAGACATAATTAAGCTAGACTGCAGTTTACCAAAATGTAGGTAAGTAAACCAAAATACTTCTGAGAAAGTGTCTTCTGGACAGATGAGACCAAGATACAGCTGTTTGGTAAAGCACAACCTTCTACTGTTTACAGAAAACAGAATGAGGCCTACAAGGAAAAGAACACAGTACGTTTAGCCAAATGTGGTGGTTCAAAGATTTTTTGGGGGTTTGTTTTGCTGCTTTTTTTTGGGTGCTTTAACTGTGTGCAGGGCTTCATGAAATCTGAAGATTACCAAACTGGGTTTGTGCCCTAGGTCATGGGTCTTCCAGCAGGACAATGAACCCCAACATATTGCAAGAAGCACCCAGAACTGGATGGAAACAAAGTTCTGGAGAGTACTGAAGTGGCAAGCAATGAGTCTGGATCGAAATCCCATTGAACACCTTGGAGAGATCTTAAAATTGCTGTTGGAAGAAGACACCCTTCAAATATGAGAGACCTGAAGCAGTTTTCAAAAGAAAAGTGGTCCGAAATTGATTGCAGTTGAGATGTGTAAGAAACTTGTTGATGGTTATGGGGAGTGACTAAATGCAGTTATTTATTCTAAAAGGAGTGCAACCAAATATTAAGTTGAGGGTACCAACAATTTTGTCCGATCCATTTTGGGGGTTTTGGGTGAAATTATGTCCAATTTGGCTTTTTTCCCTCTTTCCTCTGTTTTATTTTGTATTGGTCCAATGCACGCATAGGAAATAAACATATGTATAAACAAAATATGTGTAATTGCAATAATTTTCTGGGAGAAATACTTCATTTTCTGGAACAATTTCAAGGGTGCCATCTAGAGATGAGAGAGCGTGCTCGGTGATACTTTGATACCACTTGATTATCTGGGTGCTCGGATGTGCTCGGCACTCGACGAGCATTGTCTGGTCCTTGGATGTAAGGCTGAAATCCCCACCTCGCATGTTTGGCGCCTGTTACATAGCCAATAAACATACATGGATTGCCTGTGAGTCACTGTAATGCCGCAGCCATCTTGGCAGTGACTTTACTGTGATTGGCTGGCCACATTACCGCATGAGAGGTTATAAAAGGACAGGCACCACTGTGCTAGGCACACTGACAGCATTGCACAGCTCAGGGACAGTTTGTATTGGAGGGAGAGGGTGTTTGTCCAGGGCTGTGTGCACAGTTACTGAGCTCAGAGTCCTCTAGCGCTGATACTGGTGTTGATGCTGAACCATCATACTAACAGTCCTTCTAATGTATAATTCGGTGCTTTGCTGTGTATCAGATACATTCTGCACTTAGCCTAGGGACAGTTGCAGGAGCAGGGAGAGTGGTGAAATAAAGGCTCTAGGCAGGGCTGAGGGCTTCATGTTAAAATCGTATTGCAATCAGATAGCAATCTCACTGCATTCTGATGTAAATTGATTGCTAGGTGTGAAAAATCGGATTGCACTCGCTTAAAAAATGCATGACACTTGCATTACACTTGTCTGACTCTCCTGCATCAAAATTGGACCAATTTTAAAATCACTAGTGTGTCTCCAGCCTTAAAGGGAAAATATCAAGAAAATAATTTCCTAAGACTAACACTACAAAATCAGAACAGCTTCTGGACTTAATACACAAACATGTTGTGGTCCAATGAGTACTCAAAACTCCTGGAAAGAAGAGATACTGTATTTTCTCACATTTATTGATTATTATTCAAGATATACAGTTCTTTATCTGCTTTCTAGCAAATATGACGCTCCAGAGAAACTTGAAATATATCTCGCTGAAAGTATATAAAAAATTTGTGAGAATGCCAAAAATTCTGTGTGCAGATAATGGAACTGAATATACAAGTAATGAGACACAAATCGTTTTAAAGAAAAATGGAAACATGTTTTAGACCACTGTACCATATAACCCTGATCAAAATGGTTTAATGGAGGGAAGCAACAGGACACTTTGTGAATGTGGAAGAAGTATGCTATTTGGCGCAGACTCGCCAACAGCATGTTGGGGTAAAGTAATCATGAAAGCTTGCTCTCTTCAAAACAGACTACCAGGTAAAGCTACCGAGAAAAATTAGCTTGAGTAATGGAACAGCAAAAAGTCTGTACTATAACAGATAAGAATATTCGGAAGTAAAGTATTTGTATATATTACCAAAAGAAAGATTTACAAAGAGGGAACATCATGTAAAAGAAGGTATCCTGATGGGCTGCTGTGAAACCCAGAAAGGATGTAGAACCCTGAACCCAGAGATGAACAAGGTCACAATAAGCAGAGATGTATTGATTGATGAGAGCTTTGTGTCACTCAAGTTTCATGACATCATACCAGTAATCCACCTGAAGCAACAAAAATCTGTCACAATTTCAAAATAACAAGGAAAAGGATGTAGAAAAGGTTCTTTAACCACTGAAGAAACCACAGAATAATCAAGTAAACCTGAAATCAGGAAATTGTCAAGGTAAAACAAGGGTATAGCAGCTAAACGTCTTTCTTTCTTTGGCAAAACACTACCTGAGTCAGAGACGCAGTCTTGGAATGAGATGCAATAACTATCTATCCATGAATAACTGAAGTGGATTAATGCTGCTAATGAGGAAATTAAGTCCCTTCATCAACTTCAAACTTGGAAACTCACCAAACTACCACAAGGCAAGAAACAATCAAATGTAAATGGGTTTTTAAGACCAAGTATGACTCTGAAGGTAAGGTTCACAGATTTAAAGCAAGATTAGTCGCAAAAGGATAGTCCCAGAAATATGAGGAGGATAATGATGTCACATTTTATCCATGAACTACAAAAACATGGCACTCAAAAGACTAGTATAAAGGTAGGTGCACAAGTAGGGTCTCCTACATTTTATCCAGTTACTAAGCAGACCACATTTAGGACTCTAATGGCTGTAGCTGCTGTACAAAAGATGTTTGCCAGACATTTGGCCATTAAAACTGCCTTTTTAAATTGTAACCTACAAGTGTACCTGTACATGACTCCACCTGAGGGTTATATCAAAGAAGGTTCTCGTTTGCAAGCTACAAAAATCTCTGTATGGTCTTAAGCAATCGGCAAGAGCATGGAACACCAAAATGAACAAAGTCTTATTGGAAAAAGGATTTAAAAGAGGTCAAGCAGATCTGTTTTTATACACAAAATGCATAGACGGAAAGTTGATGTATATTCTCTTATATGTGGACGATGTGATAATGCTTCATCACTAGGAAACACAAATTGCAAAGATTACTAAAATTCTGAATCAGCATTTTGAAATTAAAGATCTTGGAAATATGACATATTATCTAGGAATCCAGGTCCAAAGAGAAAAAGTTGAAGCTTTCTTTAAACCAAAGTGCAAAAATCAACTCAATTCTGAATTAGTTTGGAATGTTAGAAACCAAAGTTATATCAATCCCAATGAAACCATCCTACTTAAAGTAGGCACTTCTATACATAACAACTATGACTCGACCGAATGTCGCAGCAACAATTGGAATTCTCTGCATGTATTTGGAAAAAGTGCACCAAAAAGACTGGAATGCCGTTAAGGGAGTTCTTCAATATTTGAAAGAGACTCAAGACATAAATTTAAGGCTATCTGCAGCAGGAGTTCTTAAACTCACAGACTATGTTGATGCAGTCTGGGCTAATGACTGAAGTGATTGAAAAATCGACAATCAGCTATTTGTTCGCACTTGGAGAAAGTTCAATTACTTGGTCTAGCAGAAAACAGGTGTCTGTAGCCCCGTCATTTACAGAAGCAGAGTACGTGTATGCAGCCCACACAAGTCAAGAGTTAATTTGGTTAAACCAATGCTTAGGTGATCTTGGTAAGCCGTCAACTCCACTGACGGTGATTTATGAAGATAACCAAGGATGCCTTAAACTTCCATGCAGTGAGGAGATTAATGCGAGAACTAAACACATTGACATTAAACATCATCACCTGCGTGATTTGATAGAACGTGACATAATTGAGTTTGTTTATTGTGAGACTGACCAATGATAGCTGATGTTATGACAAAGCCACTTCCAAGAGCTAAATTTGAAGAACTCTGAATCACTATGGGAACAACAGGATAAGTATCTTTTGAGTGGGGGTGTTGGAATAATGCTTATTATTGTATAGATTGCATCAACTACTGTTTACTACTGTGTAGTAGTGAATGAGTTTCTGTCTCCATCAATAGTGTTATATTGACAATAATTCACTGTTAAAATAAAAAAAATTAAGTTCCTGTTTACTCATTATGTGTGTGTGTATCTGTAGCACACTTTCTTCTCCTTTTCAAGTGGAGAGACAAAATGCTAAGATCCTAAGCTATAAGAAATACCAGTTGTAAGCTGTGTTATTTTTGTTCCTGAATAATAATATATATTCACTGTTGAACAGCTGGACAGTACAGAGATTAATCCGCTGCCAAAAGTACAGTTGTCGGAGCTGTGAAGTTCTGCTTTGCAAATGAGCACATCCGGTCACCCACCGCCGGCAACGAGAACAGCTGTCTGGTGGGTGTGATAGGGGTCGGACCCCACTGATCTGTTATTGATTGCCTATTCTATGGAGATTCCATTAATATAAAATACCAGACAAGTAATTTAATAACGATGTATGAAACACCATCTTTAGTAGTTTCTGTCCATAATGAGTGATTTTTGCTAAGAGGCCAAATTAACATGACAGGTACATTGTAAAGTTAATCTTTTTCTTTACTTCTAGACTATCCCTTTCTGAGGATCTATCACAGAGTTAAAAGTTTCTTTGGCTTTGTTTCCTATACCGTCTAAGGCTTCTCCACCCACTATTCATGCAAGCCTGGAGCAAAAGTTCTGAAAATTTCCACAGACTAAACTAATATAAGCACAAGCTAAAGGTGTTTGTTTGCAGGTACAGTATACTGTACTTGACAAGTATGAGCATATTGTAAAGTTATTGCGTTCTTTTTGTTAAATGGAATTTGTGGTTTTGGGTCTTGCAGTAATCATATTATCCTGTTGTAAAGGCAGCAATAGAGAATAATACAATAGTATATTAGGATGTAAATTTGCCCTGATCTAAACTCTCAAACACATGGTAAAGTTGTGCCACAATTACCTATTATGCTATACAAAGCTGTAAGAACGCCAAGAGTGACTACATAGTGCCTACAGGTGGAACGCTCTTCACCCCTAAAAGGAAGCACAAAATAATCCATGAGGCCTAAACTGGATCATATTTTCCAAATTTGATTTATTTAGAGAAGTATAAAATAAGTGTTTATAAAGCAGAGTACAAATTCTCGTCAATCCAAAGGAAGTAGCCGCTATTACCTGACCATATATGTCCATAATACACTTGTTCTTCCTGCACACCTGATGACTCACCCACTGACAAAGGTATTCTCCAAACCCTTGTCTGATGTACCTAAAAAAAATGTAGAAAATGTGAACATTGCAAACCTACAGCAAAACTGCCGTTCCCTAATGTTGCCTGCCTATTTAGTATTTTGGTGCAGTGGTACAGAACTTCATTGGCATGTCCTGAGCAGTGACAGATTAAAAAAAAAATAATGAAAACTTTCTTTTTCTAATTTATGTCAAATTTATCTCATTCTTAGAGTTAATTGTGATACTATATGCTGTAAAAAAACACTTTTGGCATCATATGTAGCAAATT
This sequence comes from Oophaga pumilio, assembly GCA_009801035.1. Taxonomy (NCBI): domain Eukaryota; kingdom Metazoa; phylum Chordata; class Amphibia; order Anura; family Dendrobatidae; genus Oophaga; species Oophaga pumilio. Next base: position 37,349 of record VIAB01022559.1, read on the forward strand.
AGCAAGTAATAAATTGTAAATAAGTAATTTATCACAGAAAGGGTTTGCTCAGACTGGCGTATAGCCAGCGTATAACTCGTACAAGTGCTATGTGATGTTCCATCGGATAGCACTCGCTGCAACGTCATACTATGGAGCAGTGCCGTCTAGAGTTTATTTTCTCATGCCAAATCGGTATTAGAAAAAAAAAATCGCTGCATGCTGCGATTGGCAGCATATATCGGACGACACTCACCCACACAAGTCTATAGTTGCATCCACAGCATCGGACTGCACTGGGATGTCATCCGAGTGCAGTGAGATTACCACGGATACCGGCAATGGAAGAGATGGAGAAACTACTTTCTCCGCCACCTCTGCACCTGTGCTGCAATTCTCACATGCGAGAGGATTGGAGCACAGACCACGGACGGACACTCGGCTCCCGCTAGCAGCAGAGTTTGAGTCGCATGACATTAGCATATCGCTAGACGCTAATGTGACCGCGGCCTTTGAAAGATTAAAACAATGGGGCAGATGAGTAAAGCTGGCTAAGATTATGTGCTCATGGAGATCTTTTCACAGCTTTTGAAGCTTGACATGATTAGGAGAAGTAAAAAAGGATGGAATATAAGTCTAGCAAGTCGGCCCTTTTTTATGTTCATTCAGCGCTTTTTCAGGAGAGATCCAAGTGGAAACCGCCTGAAAAAGATGGTGTGTGGACAAACCCATAAACTAAAACTGTGCAGCTTTCATTTCCTAAAGAGTACTGTATCATTTTTCTTTACTATAAGTTTTAATAAATCTGCCTCATTTTTTATTTAAAGGGATAATCCAGTTGGAACAATCTTCTGATATGTAATAGATACATGTGAGAACATCAAATTGGCTGGATTTTTGCTTTAAATATTAAGTTATTTAGGAAATCTTTATTAGGGCTATTCCTAAATGCAATTGTCCAGACAGCTTGTCCAGAGTTTACCATTGTTATACGTGATGATATAGTGCTTGGTAAATATGTCAAATGTTGGCCAAACCACTTCTTGTGCTAAGCGTATTCAATACAACAGTAATAATACTGATGGATTATTACCTCTTATCACAAAATAAACTTGATGTCTGGCTCTGCCTGTTTGAAAAGGGCGTTCTAAAAACTAAAAAAGCAAAATGTTGCCTTTCTTGTGAAACACTTATTCCATTGTATGCACTGAATGAAGGATTGTGAAATGATTAGCAATGTTTATTCACAACTTAAAATTTTTTGGTAAAAACTAAACAAAACATTGAGGCAGCAAACACACTAGCTTGTCGTACAGACTGCAATAGATTTGACCTGTTGTAAAGTCACAGGCAAATGGCAAAGTTGTGTTACCCTGACCTTGTACGTGGCACACTAATACAAAGTCATAAGCATTCAAGGAGCCACTTTAAAAAAAAAAACTAAATTAATCTATGAGTTTAAAACTCAATGAGCCTCTAATTGTATACAGCAATTGGCTCCTAACAGCGTATTGGGGATTCGTATAACATAGATCAGTAATATGACTGCATACATGAGGCCTTAAAGTCCAAATTTACCAAATTTCGTTCATTTAGATAGAGTAGAAAAATTAAAGTTACTACACAAGCAATGTACATAGTCAGCCCAAAGAATGTGCCCACCACTACTTTTCCAAATTACACTTCTTTTACCAACATACAAAAACTCATCTACCAGAAAATAAACTTTGGGTCCAACTTGTTTACTTTTAAAACAAGGTAAACCATTATTTTTTTTATACAATAAAACAATATTAAACGACTTTCATGGAAATAGTTGCCTAGAGAGTAAATCACCATTAATAAATATATTAATAAATGTAAATAGGCATTTATCTAGAAAAAATTAGAGGGAAATATTGCAAAGCAAAACATACACGAAAGGACCAAAAAACAAACTAAATAAATTCCCAAAAATAATCAATTTAATATAAAAGTATAAATTTTATTCAATAACATAACATACAGGAAATTCAGACAGGAATGGGGAGGAGGTGAAGACCAAAATCGTAGATGCAAAATGAGGGGTGCACCAGAGGAGAAAAGGGTGATACATGTAATAATGTAGATAAGTGGGCATAGATGGTCGTAGTCATAGTATGTCATTATAAGCGAACATTCTGCAAGGTTTAATCATCACTGCAGGAGATTATATACTGCCCAAGTATACCCAACTCTACCCGTCAAACATTATTATATGATCACAAGGAAAAGAAATCTGACAATAAGATTAGATTCATCACCAACTATCATGCCCAATTCTCACACATGAAAAATGCCCTAAATAGGGCATGG